>KQ030621.1:6817-19846 GCA_000956045.1 Hirsutella minnesotensis 3608
AGACCAGGAGGCAGAGCCTGACTTGGAGGACGCCGCTGCGGTGCCGGACCTGTTGGCTAAGGATACGGAGCTTGATGCCCTACGGTCCATTCTCGCGGGTGAATCCGAAGCGGATGCGGGGCAACCCCTTGCCACAGGCTCTCCAGGGCAGGCGCGGCACGAGCTGCTGCTCCCAAATATACGGCACACGCCGATCAACGAGTTCAATCGCTCTCATGCCCTACTCTCCCTGGCATTCCCCTGCCTGTTCCAGACGGCAGAGCTGACTTTGTGGAGCCTCGCTTGCGGTCGATTGAGTACATGGAGCACGCGATGCGGTGGCACGACGGCCGTTTTGCGCGCCATCCGACCTTCCGTTTTGTCGCATTCAACACCTTGATGCGGTCCCAAGCACGTGCGCGGTCCAAATTCTTCGTGAAGCAACACGATGGCAGCCGTGAACCGCTCACGCGAGAGCAGCTTATTCAGGCACTCGAACACAGGGAGGACCCCGAGGCGCAGGCGCTGATCAACTCGATCACAAGGCATGCGGTATCGATTCGCGGTACGCGCCCCTTTTGGAACAGAAAGAGGCAGGACCTTGAGGCATATGCGCACAATCTTGGCTGTCCCGGTGCATTTATCACATTTAGCCCGGCCGATCTACACTGGAGGAGCCTCTACCAGCACATGCCCCGATATGAGGAATGGCTAGCCGCATCCGAGGCGGAGAGGATGGCCCTGTCGCGGCACCTTCTGCGGCAGAACCCTCACATTGCGGCCTTCCACTTTCACCGCCGATACTGCCACTTTCGGGACATCGTGCTGAGAACGAAATTCAACATCATGGATTACTGGGATCGGTATGAATGGCAAGGGCGTGGGAGTCCACACAACCACGGTCTGTACTGGATGGAGAATGGCCCGGTAGCCGACATGCCGTGCCTTGCGAGAGCTGGCCGCGGTCATCAGGAAGGAAGGCAAGTCGTACTACATCTTCGAGGCGGCCCGCAACGACAGCCTCATGAATCATTTCAACCCTGCCATCATTCTGGGATGGCTGGCCAACATTGACATATCTCCATGCACCAGTTTGCAAGCAGTCATTACGTACGCTGCCAAGTACTGCAGCAAATCGGAGAAGAAGACAGAGCCTTACTGCAGGCTGGCGGATCAGGTTTTGCCGCATACAGCACACCACCAACCCCTGTTGTCTTTCTCTTCTCGCCTTATGAATAAGCTGATTGCCGAGAGAGATTATTCAGCGCAGGAAATTTCCCACTTGCTGCTCAACATCCCTCTGCAGGAAGGCACTCGGATGGTTGTGTACGTCGACTGCCGCCCGTTGGAGCAGCATGCGCGGTCGTACCGCGTCGACGAGGATGTCAGTGAGGCTGTCGGCAGCTACCGGAAATATCTGCAGAGAAATGACCAACATGAGAGTATAACCTATCTCGAGTACCTGCATTTCTACAATCTCAAGACGTGGAGGAGACTCGGTGCGAACGCGAAGAAGAGGGTCCTATCCTACTTCCCTCGGTACAGGTCAGCGGAAGCGTCGCCCCAGTTTCATGACTTCTGCCGTGTCAAGTTGATGATGGCCCATCCGCATCGCTCTCTGGAGGAGCTGCTTGCTGTGGACGGGCAGCGGTTTGAGTCCTTTGCGGCGGCGTACCAATGCTGCCGGCAGCGACACCGTTTCCATGAGGACGACCATTACGGGGTGGTGGGAGCAAATGAGCTGCAGGCAGAGGACGATGAGTTTGAGCGGGAGGAGCACGAAGAGCCTGTCGTGGAGGAAGATTGGCATGAACTCGCCCGTATGCTGCCAGACCATCCGCTGGAGGAGGACGATATCGACGTGCTGGGCCGGCGAGATGTCGACGTGAATTATGACTGGACTCCCCACGTTGGACGGTATACCGATGACGGCATTCTCCACGGCGACTTCTGGAAGCAACGCAAAGCCGAAAACCCTCTTCACCTTGATGTGGACCATCAGCCGCTGGAGGCTCGTGATACCCTGAATCCGGAGCAGCGCCTAGTGTACGATACGGTGATGGGCCACTTTCTGACCCAGGCCTGTTCCCAGTTGTTACTCCATGTGGACGGTGGCGGTGGCACGGGCAAGTCATACCTCATTAATCTGCTCTCAGCGCACCTCCAAGCCGCCTCGGGCGGAAGAGGGACGCCTGTTTGGCGTGCCGCGCCCACGGGGGTTGCGGGAAATCAGATATCGGGCACTACCTTGCACTCCCTGCTGCACCTCCCCATCAACAAGGACTTCAAGCCCCTGTCAGCGATCGACAAAGCTCAGCTTCAGAAGAAGCTGAGGGATATCAAGTACCTGATCGTCGATGAGAAGAGCATGCTGGGTCTGCGACAGCTGTCATGGATTGATGACCGTCTCCGTGAGGCGTTCCCGAATAGGAATGAGGAGTTCTTTGGTGGTCTTAATATCCTCTTGGTTGGCGACTTCTTTCAGCTACCCCCTGTACTGCAGAAGCCTCTTTATTACGACAAGGAGGTGCAGGGAGTAGAGATCAAGGGCAGGAACGCATATCGGCGCTTCGACAAGACGGTTTTCTTGAAGGTTGCCCAGCGTCAGCGCGGCGACGATCAGGGAGCGTTTCGCTCAGCTCTTGAGGAATTGCGGCTGCTCCAACTATCTATGGAGTCCTGGAAGCTCCTCTCCAGCCGTGTTCAGGCGAAGCTGGACGATCAGGAGGTTGCCAAGTTCGTCAATTCCCTACGAGTATACGCCACGAAAGACAGGGTGAACGAATATAACCACTACCACCTCGACCGCCTAGGCCGGCCTGTCATCCAGGTCATAGCTAAGAATGTTGGCCCCGGTGCTGCTGCTGCTCCTGACGACAAGGCAGGCAACCTTGCGAAGCAGATTCCCGTATGCATTGGCGCCCGTCTGATGCTGACGTCCAACCTTTGGCAGCCGGTTGGCCTCTGCAACGGCGCACGTGGTACAGTATACGATATCGCCTGGGCGCCTGGAGCTGACCCCATGCAAAACCCTCCCTGTGTGATCATGATGGAGTTTGACAAGTACACGGGGCCGGTATTCCTGACCACCGCAGATGGCAGAAAGATTGTCCCGATTCTGCCAGTAAACAGGGACTTCCTCGTCGGAGCCACACTCTGCACTCGTACGCAGTTTCCCCTGATCGTGTGCTACGCCATTACAGTTCACAAGTCGCAGAGCATCACCGAAGACATGATCGTGACGGATCTGTCTTGCCGTGACTTTCAGACCGGATTGAGCTACGTGGCCGTCTCGCGTGTGAAAACGCTGCAGGGTCTGATGCTGGACGCCCCGTTTGACCTCAATCACCTGACTTATGCGTCGCCGCCGGAAGGAATTAAGATGAAAATGAGGGATCAGCAACTTCGCAAACGACAGGTTCTCACCCAGAATCCATATAAGATAGGCCACGGGTCTACGTAACTCCACTTGAAGCTACCCGCGACAAGAACGACACTTTCCAAGGCACAGATGATTGTATGATTGTAGATACTGTACTGACTGATAGCCAGACTCGCAGCCTTCGGCTGATTGTACGCCTTGCACCACAGCCCAAAAGACTAAAGTGCAAGGTGTGGCGCAGTATTTTAACTATTTGAAGTAAGCGAATCCCCTGGCTTCTCGTAGATAGAAACATTTCTCTATACTCTTTGCTCTGGGGTAGGTGTTGATGTCGTGTGCCACCATGGCAATGCCAGAGGCGGTGCCCCTGGCGGATGTGGGGGCGGGTCCAGACCCAGCCAGCCCGTCGCCATCGACGCGTCCGACACGAGGGACGACGCCTAGCGGACGCGTGCAAGATACGTTGCGATCACTGGAAAGTGCGACCGCGAGGGCTTCGAAACAAGTTACGACCCGGTCCGCGCGGGTTACATCGGTTGGCAATGAAAGTGAAAGAGGTGACGAGGCGAATTACGCAGCAATGTGGAGACCGCCAAGTCGATAATGCAGACGGTCCTAGAGATGCTGGCGATGATGAGGAGTGAGATGGTGGAGCTGAAACAGCGAGTATCCGAGCAAAGCGACACAATCAGGAAGCTCAGCGCGACGGTCTATAAGCCAAAGCACCATCATTCAGGGACAGGAAGACCTGATCCGAGGCTTGGAGACCCAAGTCCAGGAATCCAAGGAAGAGCTTCGACGCAAGCACGATGAACACCATGAGGAAATGAAACAGGAACACCAGGATCTCCAGAGAGCGCTCGCCGGCATGAAAGAACAACTGACTCAGTTGACGCAAAAGCCGAACATACCGGGCGAGGCGCCTGAGCCAAGTGGCCCTCGAGCAACTTTTGCGGACATGGCGCGCTCTTTGCCCGCGAGCCCGCCGACCAGTGTACGCAGCGTACCTGGCATGACGAAACAGCGAACGGTGGGCAACTCTCACCACTGTATCATTGACACATCTCGCGTCAGTGAGTCGAACTTGAACAAAGCGCAAATTGGATCAATCCGCCAGGCCATCGAGGTGGAGATGAGAGCGAAAAACGGACAAGGCACCTGGAGATGCGCAGCAGTCGTGAGAGAATCGAGGAACGCCGACCGAGTCAAGATCGTCTGCAGAGACGAAGCCGAGCTCCAGCTCGTCAAAGAGGCTGCACAGAAGACAGCTGTGGAAGGTTCACGAGTCATGCGAGACCAGCTGTATCCGGTCCGAGTCGACAACGCCAATCGCACAGCAATCCTTGACGCGGAAGGCAATATCCTGCCTGGAGCAATTGATCGGGGAGAGGTCAGTCCCGATAACGCTGGCGCTGGGATACATGTCGGCCACTATAGCTATCGTCAGACTTGGGAGCCGCAGAATCGTAGTGTTATGTTGGATTGTCAATGCATACCGTCAATGGCCCAGCTTCCTGCGGTGCGGGATTTGCCGTTAGCTCTCGCCCCATAGTGTTTACGACAGGCGGACATACCGATCCCGGTTCCAATGTCTATTATCTTTTGTGGATGAGTGCCAATGTCGGAGAAGAATAAGTGGCCTTGCTGCGGGAGCCAGTCAACATTGAGCGATATGGTTGCAAAGCAGGAGCCAACAGGAGCCAGGACATACAGTGATTTCAAGCATGAGAGCATGCATCATCTCCTCCCGCTGCTGCTCTTGGGCATCATTGGGAAATGGGTATCGTCCCTTGCGATAGCCATGGTAGCGTCGGCCATGGACGAGTTCGTTGTCGTAGACACTGGGAGAAATGGAGGTGGATTCGCCACACGAGGGCTCAGGATCCCTGGACGAGGTCAGAAAGTCAAAGTCGTCCGTCTCTTGGCCGGCGTCACTGTTGGAGAAGATGGTCTGGCCGTCGGGAGCGGTGGAGACGAGGGAGAAGGAAATGTCGTCTTCGATAAATGGCGGCGGCTCACAGGCAGGCGCGGGACGAGACATGATGGGGCAATTCGGGACGAAATCGACGAGCGGAGGCGGCCATGGCGGACGAGCGAAGGGAGCAAGTAGCGCGTGTCGAGGTTTGGGATTTTATGAGGCGGGCAAACCCCAGACTGGGGCCAGGTTTGGATTTGGAACTAGTCGCTCCCTCCCGCGGATCGCAGACGCAGTAGAGTCGTCTTGGTGCAGTTGATCCATGTGGACTTTGGGAGACTGGAGACAAGCTCGGGGGGCTATTAAGGTACGGTAAGGTAGGCGTTGCGGGGGAGGAGGTTGGGGGCACTAAGGGCAGGGGAGCGCTCTGAAGAGCGCCGAGCTTGGCTTAGTTTCAGCGCGTGTAGGTCATCTTCCAGGGCACCAAGGGGCCCAGGTAGACAAGGTGGTGGACAAAGGATTTGACACGTCTCCGGCGAACGTATACTTACTGGCGGAACCAGGCGAGAGCGCAGCGACGAGCTGGTCAATCAAGGCCTGATGTCGAGCATCGCGCCAAAAACGCCGCCAAGGAATACCATGACAACATTCGGAGACAGAAGAAGGTTCACTGGGAGGATTTCGTAGCCGACGAAACCAACATCTGGAAGGCAGCCAAGTACATGCGGCCCAACCAAGGCTTCATGGATGATAAAGTGCCGCCTTTGAGGAGAACGGACGGATCCGTGACCAATGGCAAGGGTGAGCAAGCAGAAGAACTTTTGGGTACTTTCTTCCCGCCGTTGCCCTCAAGGATCGAGCCTGAAGGCGAGCAACAGAGGCGAACAGCGGTGTCCATGCCGGACCTCACTCTGCAAGAGATCGAGGAAAAGGTGATGGCAGCCAAACCGTGGAAGGCTCCTGGAGAAGACGGTCTCCCCTCGATCGTCTGGAAGAAGCTTTGGCACGTAGTCAAGTTTCGCGTATGGACCCTCTTCGACGCATCGCTCCGAGAGGGGGTTGTGCCCCATCAGTGGCGGACGGCCAGGATCATCCCGCTCAAGAAGCCTGGCAAAGGAGATTACACCCTGGCCAAGGCATGGCGACCGATCTCTCTTCTATCAACCCTCGGTAAGATCCTGGAAGCAGTTGTCGCGGAACGCATCAGCTATGCAGTCGAGGCTCACGGGCTTTTGCCTGCGAACCACTTTGGTGCGCGGAAGCGCAGATCAGCAGACCAAGCACTCGTGCTCCTGCAGGAGCGGATCTACAAGGCGTGGAGAATGGGCAGAGTGCTGAGTCTGATCAGCTTTGATGTCAAAGGTGCATACAATGGAGTGTGTAAAAAGCGGCTGCTCGACAGGATGAGGGCGAGGGGCATCCCGGACAGGTTGGTTGACTGGGTGGACGCATTCTGCTCGGACCGAACGGCGTCGGTGGTTGTCAACGGGCACACGTCCGAACAGCAAACCTTGACGCAGGCCGGCTTACCCCAAGGATCTCCACTATCACCGGTGGCATTTCTTTTCTTCAATGTGGACCTGGTGCAGAGACGGATCAGTAACAATGGTGGCTCCGTCGCCCTTGGTCAGAACGCGATACTCGATATAGTCCTCCCCGTCAATATTGATGATTGTGCCCTGCGATACTAGCTTTCCCGCGAACGGCCCTTTCGTCTTACGCTCGTACTTCATGCTGTTCCATATTTTAGCATCTTCAGCGCCAGCTCTTCTGCGAAGAGTCTCCTGGCTGGCCCACACCCTATTCAGGTGATGTACCTCCTCCGTTTTGTGCAAGGGAACATGACCAGTACTCCGCGGCGTCTGCTGGGTTGCGGCGGCGACACAACGCTCAGCGCGACCTTGGGCGGGCCGCGTAATATCAGGACGAGAGGAGTGAGCGGTAGGTTCCATGAACCAGGGTCTTTGTGGGAGTCGTTGCTCTGAGCAGAGCGAATCCTCGTTGAGTGAACTGTGGAGGTTCGGGCAGGCCGGTCGCAGTCCGCTCCGTCGAGGCTGACGTAATGTACGGCCGCCGGGATCGGATCGGGGAGTCACGCGCTCTGGTTCTGCGTCCGCGGGAGGTGTTATGGAAATGGTTGGTGTAGGCGCGTCCTTCAGTTGACGGACATAATTATTATTCCCTTGACGAGTCAGCGAAGCCCGCCGGCGTGCAGTTGCAGGACCGTCCATGCTGGCGATGCATGGGTGAAATCAAGTGGAGGCTTGAACAAGTTGGCAGAATGCTGGCAGGAGATACGGATTTTATTTCGCCCGAGGTCCCGGGTGCTCGATGGTGGTCTGGGATTTGGTTCGGGAACAAATGCGGGTGGACAGCCACTTCTGACTCGATGTACTTATACTATACGTATAAGCTGTACGGGTCGCACTGCGAGGGCACGACTATTCTATCGATCTTCGTCGTCCGTATCCCTCGCAGCTCGAGGCACAGGGCCTTTGTGGTGAGAATTCTGGCCCTGGCTATAGGGAATTTGTAGTGCGCCTTTAGCTATTGCGATGCCAGCCACACTGTATCGTACCAACCAGCAAAAGTGGAAGCCACCAATATTCAACGTCGGAAAACGTGAGTATGAGCCAGCCGCACGCCCAAAAAAATCATTATGGCTGGCCTTTTGGTTACATGCTGACTAGTTTTATACAGTAGAAACTCCAACTCTAGCCGGTTCCGGATACTAGAAGCGATCCAGGGTCCATTGCAAATGGAAATGAACAATGCGAAGACCGCGCCGACTGTGCCCGTAAGTCTTAAGTGCAGGCCGCTTAGCGCACTATTAGAGCACACTGCTGGTCCAGTGCGGCTCCCGCCAAACTGCCCTGTAGTTCAGTGTGAGTGGTGCGCACTAATAGTGTCACTGTCAGATCCACATAGATAGCCAATCGCTGATTAACGGCGAATGCGTTCTTTCTCAATTTTACAAACTATCTAGATCTTACGAGATATCCAAGTGTTGCCAGGGCCAGAACGAGCATCTGCGTAGCTTCTATCTCATGTCTTTAGCATTTCGGCCTCCCTTCTCTGCACTCGGCTAAGCAGGAGTTGGCGTCAAAATGCTTCTCAGTTCACCTTTGTACCACCAGACAAACACGAAACAGACGCGACAGGGCGAAGTTGAACTAGATGCTCAAAACTACGCGTGCGAGACTAAATTTGGTTTAGTCAAGCGCCGAGGAGACTGTAACTATCTTTTCTGGCTGGTGATTGGTCACGTCGGTCAAATTATTGCCGAAGTAGGCACCCCAAAATCCTTCCGACAGAGGTAGGAAACCATCCCCACGACATGGAGCTCAGCTACTCACAAATTTGCATGTGTCGATACATGAACGGCAGTCAACACACCATCGAACGCGTCGGCTCTGGAGCCTAAGTTTAAGTTGCGAGGATGAAGCCAGCGTCGGCTTTGACTCTCGCTCTGTTGAGCCATCTTAGTTGGTGTTCGTTTGGGTGAGGCTGGCCCGGAGTTTATTCAACGAGCAGGTGCCTATGTCTATCTAGAGCTAAGGAGAAAAGAAAGCCGAACTCGAGGCGTAGCCTCGAGTGCGAGCTTATATTGCCCTTTACAGAATGGTCTCACGACTCCCGGGTCTGCGGGGGCGGGACCGGTGCTGCCATCCGAGCACGACCCACCGGACCCGGTACAACCGGGTCCACCAAGCCAGGCACAGCCTGTGACAGGTTCAACGCGTTGTCGAGTGATCAAATGCCCCCCAATATGCCTGAAAAATTGAAAACGAAAATATCCTTAAACGTCGTCCACGTGAAGTTCACCCGGCTTGAGTTATAACATGTCCCTGCTGCGCCAAGATAAAATAAAATGACAATTCACGCCTTCCCTCCGGGCCCTCCCCTTGCCATCACCAGTTCCTCTAACTGCGCAATGCACCTGGGCAGGTACTCCTTCACGCCATAGGCGTCAAGATAGTCCCGCTCCTCAACTAAATCATTCAATGCCACCTTGACCCAGTCAACCGTCTTCTCTCTCCGCTCCCTTCTGGCCTGCCGCCTATTTTTCTCCCACACCAGCTTCTGGCGGTACATCTGGGCGCGTTGCTGCTTGTTTGGCCTCCCAGTCTTGAACACACCGACATCCGCATCCATCACAGTCCACCGCTTTGCGACCTCGGGCAACTCAGCTTCCAGGCTGACGGGCTTCCTCCGCGCCTTGATCAGCGACAAAAGTGCCTCGTCCAGCAGCTTGAAAGTCGGAATGCTATTATCGCATGGGGTGCCGCACATCTTGCAGGTGGCGTCAAGGTCAGTGTGTGATGCATCAGCCATGCTGAGCAGCAGGTTGAAGGACAGTGTAGTGTCCATGGCGACTAGCTTCTTGACGGCACCCATGTGTTTGCGGATGGAGGTGGCGTAGCTGGAGGTCGTGATCGCCGCGCTGTTACCACCCATGATCCCAACTTTCTTGTCGAGTTCGTCGACGCGTTTGTCGATGGCCTTGAGGGTGTCGGCGTAGAGCTTCTTAGCCTCTTGGCTGGTGCCTGCAGTGGCGGTCTTTTTGGAATTGGCGTGTCTTGGTCGCTTTTGTGGGACGACGGGCTTCGTCGATCTCTTTCTCGGAATACTGAGCCTCTGTGGTGTCGCGCTTGCGCTTAGCCGAGCAGGGTGGCTTGAGCCAGCTCGTAAGGTCTTTTGGTGGGACCATTCTGGATGCTTTGTGTTATGAAAAAGTTGAAACTAGCTCAGTAGAGTCAAGAAATGTAGAAGTGGATTCGTTAGGCAGAGACAATAGCAGAAGCTAAAAAGAACTTGTGCGCGTTTACGCGTCGAGCAACGCGTCTTGGGAGACCACCTCAGACTCGGAGAATAAATTCACCGATGAGCAATTGAGAGTTCCCAGATGAGCTGTCAAGTCTCGACCACATCCGACGCGGGTTCAGGACACGTGAAGAGGAGACCTTGGTGCATTTCGCCTCATGTAGTAGATCACAGGACGACAGCGACGGTGAAGATTAGGTACAGGCGATAGAGGCAGCTTTTGAGTGCGATCGGTGGTTAGCTACATAGGTTATTTGCATCTCCTCTTGCCTTATATGGCTGCATCCTTGTTGGTCTAGTGGTCTGACCGGTCCGACCAACCGGTCCGACCAAAGTGACTTGGTCTGTTCTGGTCTGACCCCCGAGGCCAGACCATACCAGACCATTCCGATCACTAGACCGTATTGTGTTGGTCTCTAACTGATGTAATCTATGAGGTTAAGGCCTCTAAGTTCTCCTTCTATAGCTTCCACCTTTGTTGTTAGAAGCGTGTTCAACGAGCAATTGTGCTTGGTAAGGGTGTCTGGCTCGGCCTGGGCCGATGAGTAATAGTAACCTCGCTTCTCTCGTCTCCACACCACCTCTTCACCATCTAGGCTTTTTTTTGGCACGAATACAGCCGGAGATTGAAAGTTTCGAACATCCCGTAGCGTCGAATGAAGGCTAAGTCCTATGAAAGGCCTCGGTGGCTTGGGATAGAGGCCAGAAGAACACAACTGCTGTATTAGAGAGCCTAATAAAATTGAGCTGCATGAGCTGCACTTTTCAGTGCATGGGGATTGAATAAAAGGAGATTTGCCATGGCATAGATCATCTATGATTGAATGAATGTACGTCATCAGTTTGTCGAACAGTTTCTGCCTCTCTGTTTCTATCGCATCTATGAATATTATTATAACGAAACTTGACACCGTTAGAGTCTTGACGTACCGACGATTTTGGGGAATATAGGGAGATCCCCCGTAGTTATTGCTCCGCTGCTGTGCAGGATAGCCACGCGCGTCACAGATCGGAACATGTCGCGCTCGTGGAACACAAAAGAGACTAGTATCCATTTTGGAAGATCGGGCGTTGTTACTGACAGCGTCCCGTGCAACTTGCGAAGCCATAATTTTGCAATGAACCAAACTGCGTCATGGCATTGCAAATCATCTGTCACTGCAGATATTGCTGCAAGCATAGAGAGAGACACTTGATCAGGGATCTCTCTTGTATGGCCATGGATGATACTCATGACGGTTATGAAAGCTTTTGAGTCGAAGTAGGGCCCCAATCGCCAATGGTGGGAGCCATCCGCCTCTGGCTTGGACTCCTGGAACGCTCCTCCGAATACAGTTTTCGCCCGGCGACAGGCGAGCAAGATATGCTTCATAGATACCCTCAGCTGCACTGCGCTGTCGAAGGTAGCGTCTCCTTTGTGTGCTGCAGTTTGATCTAGCACCGATCAGCAACGACAGACCAAGAACTGCGGGCTCCTTTTGCGTACCAAGTTTGACATCAGGATTGGTGCCAACAGACGCCGTGCTGTGACTGATCCCTGTGGATTCATCTCCGAGGTGAATAATAAGCTCCCCGTCAGGATCAATATCGATGGTTGAGGGAGACATTTGGGCTCAATAGCGTGCGACTTAGTAGCTGACCTGACATGTGCGGGGATTGACGTAAATGCCGCGATTCGCCTAATGGAATTGTGTCGTTACGCGCGGGTGCGTTGTAGCTAGATGTGTGTTGTGACTGCGAAGGGAAAAATCTGCTTGTGTTGAAGTGCCAGGGACGAGAGTCCACTGTGCCACGGCAGCCCACTACTAGTGGGGCCTAAAAGGCGACCCGCCGCGCTTGATTTGAACATCAAACACGACTAGGAAAAGAATCGCTGACAGAAAAAAAATACCTCTGTCTTGGTGATAAACTTGAGCGATAGCAAGTATCTAATTTCATTGCTTATCCCTCCCACTGCGATAAAGGCTGCGGGCGGTAACTCGTCCCACACTGCCCTTGTTCCGGCCTCGAGACCTAGAGGTACGCAGAGAACAGGCTCGATTGTGGCGTCTCTAATGTAGTGTTGAGTAGAGTGGGGGATTGTCGATACTCAAACTTTCAACCAAGTTAGGTGACAGACGATGTACTCGTGCCCGCCCCAGCCAAAGCAAATCCCCTTAAAGTGGGAGCGAGCACGAGTAAGGTTCTTTGTTGCGGGGCACTTGGCATCACTGCTGCGACGATACGAGTCAAATGCAACGTCATGGCTCGGGGGGAGAGGGGGGAGGTGGGGGATACGAACCAGAGGCGAAAGCCATTGGATCAAATTGAGCCGTAAAGACCGGACAGCTGTCCCCCAAAAAAGACCAACAAAAAAAGCAGCAAAAGCTAGAGATCCGCACCGCCTACGTCGAGCAACGATTGGCGGTCGCGACGCAACGGCGACAAAGCCATCATCGGCCGTTTCCCATGGGCGCGAGGCACGGCGGCGGGCACAGTCGGCGCGGTCTTCGCATTGTTCATTTCCATTTGCAATGGCCCCTGGATCGCTTCTAGTATCCGGAACCGGCTAGAGTTGGAGTTTCTACTGTATAAAACTAGTCAGCATGTAACCAAAAGGCCAGACATAATGTTTTTTTTGGGCGTGCGGCTGGCTCATACACGTTTTCCGACGTTGAATATTGGTGGTGGCTTCCACTTTTGCTGGTTGGTACGATACAGTGTGGCTGGCATCGCAATAGCTAAAGGCGCACTACAAATTCCCTATGGAGGGCCAGAATTCTCACCACAAAGGCCCTGTGCCTCGATTCGACAGCGCTACCCAACACTCGGCCGCCAGCTGTCGTACACCCGTCCCGCCCCGCCTCTGTCCCACCTCATGGCCCCTCGGCGATCTGGCAGGACGCGAGGCAGTCTCGCCGACCAAAGCTCGCCCCCGCAACGACCTGTT
>KQ030621.1:23157-38199 GCA_000956045.1 Hirsutella minnesotensis 3608
TGGAGCGAAACGAGCCGTCCGCATGGGAGAAGACACGAACGGCGCAAGTCGTACCGCCAACGGAGCGGGCTATGGATGACGAGGGCTCGGTGGAGATCGAAGAGATCCTCGCTGCACTCCATCAAGGGAGAAGACTCGCCTAGATGCGAGACTGAAGGGCCAGGGGAGAAGGAGGCATGCGAGTCTCGATCTGAAAGCGACGCCGAGTCTGACCTGACGGCGAAACCGATCAACGAGGTTACCTCGTCTGGAATGTTCACACTGGACGGACCGCCGGATGTCGCAGACGTCGACAAATTGCGATTTGCCTGCGCCGCCGTCGGTGAAGGTGCCGGGAACGGCCACAGGGGCCCGAGAACGTGGGTTGGGTCCTCGACGGAGGGTCAGCGAGGACATGTTGATAGCTCGGAGCCGTACATCCACGTTCGCCGGGGAGACGACTTTGCCGACGCGTTTGAAGCCTCCTTCTTCGCGAAGACATTTCCCACGCTACTACCATTCGGCGTTGGGGGCCCACGGCTGGTTGAAGAAGCCAGCTTGGAGTCGGGAAGGAGTCCTGCCGGTATGTTCGGAGCAGAGGCGGCGGCGCGGGACCTCGTATCGTCTCGAAATATGAGCCTTTGGACGTGGGCTAACATTGTGTTGCCACGCCATGGCGGCCGATTCGCGACACACCACATTTTCGCCTTTCTCGTCTTCAACATGGGCGTGCGGTCGAGGAACCGTCGTGTAAGCATGCTGGGCGTGACAAGGAGGGATTTCCGCAAGGTGGAGCGCACCGTACGGTCCTTGACAGCAGACAGGTTAGCGGCAGCTAGGGCGGAGCTGGAGAGGTCAGGCAAGACTACCGACGAGGACGTGAAAGAGCTTCTCAGGAGCCTTTCGCTATACGGTTACCGGCAGCCTATGTCGAGGGAGCTCCGTCTTAGTATGCGGCACAAGATCCAGGCTCTCATCGTCCGTTATGGCGTGCCTGCCATCTGGTTCACAATCAATCCAAACGACATAACGAACCCCGTGAAGCTCCGACTGGCGGCGTACCGCACACGCGATCCCGAGGCGGCCGAGGAGTTCCTACGAAGCCTTGACGTGTCATTCAAGCGTATGCAGCTGTCCGTCTCGGACCCAATGAGCTCGGCCACTTTC
This sequence comes from Hirsutella minnesotensis 3608, assembly GCA_000956045.1. NCBI lineage: Eukaryota > Fungi > Ascomycota > Sordariomycetes > Hypocreales > Ophiocordycipitaceae > Hirsutella > Hirsutella minnesotensis. The sequence goes on from KQ030621.1 coordinate 24,304, forward strand.
TTCCACAGAGAGATGACGTTGTTCTTCGAGCATTACGTGAAAGTAGGAGAAGAGTCGGTGTTCGGGCGCATCAGCCAATACTATGGTGCCGTGGAAACGAATGAACGAGGAAGAGGGACTCCACTGACATGGTAAACAGGATCTAGACCAGGAAGGGTATCGTGCAACTCCCCCCCCCAACATCCCCTCCAAGGCGTCGAAGAGGTCAGGGGGCCCCACTCCCGAGGTCAGAGGGCCCCGGGGAGTGGGGCCGGGAATGGGCCCGCTCCAGGCCCGGAGCGGGCCGGAGGAAGTTGGTGGAAGAGTGGCTGGTGGGCACGGAGCGGCATGCGGTTCGTGCGTAGGGGGGCAGAAAGACGCGGGGGAAAGACGCGGAAGGAAGATCCTTTCGTCTCTTCGTTCCTCAAGGCAAAAGTGGGGCGGGGCACGAGTAGAGACTGTCCTAATATTACCGGAAGCTGCGGGAAGGTTATTCATCTAGGTATAAAAGCACGATATATAGACGACCAGGCTATATTTTTTGTATTATTTACTTGCCTTTGCAATAGTAACCGGCATGCTTATTTAATCTTATGGATGCCCACTTGCAAACATTGCTCCCAAACCGCATATTACAAGTTGTGCATAAGGAGTGGGAGAGAGATCACAAACGGAGCATAATGGCTTACCTTGGTGGACCATCGAGAAGACAGGTTGTAGGTACTCGTCGCCAAGTAGCTCATCTAACCCTCGGGACGATTACTCTCTTCCAGGCCTCGGTCTATTCATTTCAACACAATGGCCATGGTCAGAGATATCCAGGAGAGAGCATTAGCTGGCAACCTTGTGGACAGGTCAACGGTCATGACTTGGAATGTAGCGATATTGATGTGCCCATGGACCACTTTCACCAGCCCAGATCTAGCGACAAGACATTCAATATCCCACTTAGACGGCTACGAGGCAAAAATGCAACGCAGAATCTCCTCTACAACCCTGGCGGTCCTGGAGTAAGTGGCATAGCGGCTGTATACGGCGGGGGGGATGATTTAGCCATGATGATTGGGGAAGGCTTTCATCTTCTATCGTTCGACCCTCGCGGTGTCAACTCGTCGCGACCGACCATCAGCTGCGACCCGGACAATGAAACCGGCATACAAAAGAGCCATCCGCCCTTAGGTCACACTGTCGATCGTCCCGAGTACTATGGCCAAATTCAAAACTACGTCAAGGCCTGCGCGGATACCATGCAAGAGTATGGCAAGTATATCAACACGCCTCAGACGGCCGCAGATATAAATAGCATCCTTGATGCCGTTGGCCAGCAAAAGTTGGTTTACTGGGGGGCCAGTTACGGCACCGTGTTAGGCCAGACATATGCAGCGCTATTTCCGGAGCGTTGCGGCAGAATCATCCTCGATAGCGTTGCCGATTTTTTCGAGTGGTACGAAACCCTCCTGCCAGAATCAGCTTATTCCGGCATGAGACGTGTCCTGGACGGATTCTTCGACGAATGTGTCAAGGCTGGTCACAGGTGTTCCCTGTCATCCTCCGCACGTTCCAAAGAAGAGCTGCAGCGCAAGGTTGTCAGTTCCTTAGTCCATCTCGGACAGGATCCTACCGCTGTATACCTTAATGCTACATCGTATGGCATTCTGGATAACACGACTATGCTTGCTGCCTTGGCGACCGGCTTAAATTCGCCCCCGGCTTGGCCCCAGCTTGCCAATAAACTAGCCCAGATTATGGATGGAAATGCAACGGATGCGTTCCTCGAGTATAATTCCATAGCAACTTTGGCCGACAGCGAAAACACTATTCGATGTAACGACGGCGTCTCGGGCCCTAGGTACTGGCCGGAGGGTAAGAAAGCACTTGCTGACGTGCTTTCTCCGCTCTCTCAACATCCCATCTTGAACCCGTTTAAGCCAGATTACTATGTCAAGCAGCAGTGGGCTATACCTATATCCCATAATTTTGTGCCGCCCAGGAGAGTCAAGACTTCACACCCGCTGCTAATTCTTTCCAATACTCACGACCCCGCCACCCCGCTAGTAGGGGCAAAGGTCGCCCGGGAGGTATTCGATGGCTCACGCCTAGTCGAGGTCAATGCCTACGGGCACGGGGTTGATCAATGGCCCGAGTTGCCGTCCAAGTGCCTAATGAAGCATGTCCACACATACCTCCAAGACGGTATATTGCCCGTCGAAGATACGCAATGCGAGCTAGACAGGCCATACTTTCAACCTAAAGATGTCAACGAGACGAGAAGATAACTGGACGAGACTGAAGAGACTTGACTATATTTTTGGACGAGACTAGCTGTCGCTACAAGGTTCTATAGTCATGGAGCCTCACCCTCACCAGCTAGATATAATAGATTTGTAAATTATTCTTAGTTTAATTCGAACGTGTCTTAAGCTCGGTTCTATTACCTAGTGCTACACCTCTATAGCATTATCTGAATTTGTGGATGGCCTGGCTGCAAAACAAGTGGGTGTCACAGGTCGGGGTGCGGCCGACCGGTAATCCGGTAATGCGATTACCGCCCGGGCCTGAGAAGGTTGAATATGCTGTCGCCAAGAGTGTCAAGACAACTTTTTGAAGCAACAGTCGCGCCAGCCATGGATTATGCCTGTAATGTCTGGACACATGCCCTCCGTGCGAAACATGTGGCTTGGATGAACAAAGCACAGATGGTAGGGGCGCTGGCCATCACAGGCGCGTTTCGTACGGTCGCAACGACCGTGGCCATGGCCGAGGCCAACATGCAAACGGTAGAGGAACGACACAGACAGGCTACGACCAGACTTTGCATCAATCTCCAAACCCTGCCGATGACACATCCGCTAGCAGCCTTGAGAACTTGTGCAACCAGGAGGTTCGTGTCTCCGATGCAGAAGATCGTCACAGCGGAGCAAACAGTGCAGACGGACCGAATAGAAGTCATACACGAATATGCTTTGCCACCATGGACACCCCGTATCCAAGTGATGTTGGAGGGCGACACAGCGAAGGCCGTCAAGGCAGCAAATGATGCCAAAGGGATTGTGATAGCGACATCTGGCTCGCAAAGGGACGGCATGGTGGGAATGGGAGGCGTTGTGTGCAACGTATACCACGACCGCCCGGGCGTGGTTCTTGCCAGCTATTCCGTGTCTCTCGGGGCTGCAGATGAGCAGAACCCGTACACGGCGGTACTGGCAGCGATATCAATGGCGCTGATGTGTACGCCGACCGGCCCGCCTTGTCGAGAGTTGACGGTCGTGGCAAGCAGTCGCTCAGCCCTGGAAGTGATCAGGCGTCCTCGTAGGCAATCCGGCCAATGCACCATTCGCCAAGTTTACGACCACGTCAACCGACTGGTCAGGCGAGGCTGGTCTGTGAAACTCATCTGGGCACCTATTAAGCAAGTACGGTTCGCATGGGCATCGGTCGCCAAGACGGCAGCGAAGAAAGCAATCCAGGCAGGAGCGGTGGCAGAAAAGCCGTCGTACCGAGCAAGATCCACTACGCTCCGTCTGGCACTCGCTCGACGACAGTGTGAACAACTTCCGGAAAATGTGGGAAAGCACTCAAAACGCATCGACAAGGCATTGCCAGGGAAGCACACCCGCACACTTTACGATTCTCTGACAAGAAAAGAAGCCGACATTCTCGTCCAGCTTCGCACCGGCATGTCGCGACTGAACGGGTACCTGCATACGATAGGAGCCACAGGTTCGGATTTGTGTGATTGTGACCAGGCAGCAGAAACAGTTGATCACTTTCTTTTTCGATGCACAAGGTGGATTGCGCAACGGGGTGTCTGCTTCGTCCAGGGCCTTTCCTTGTCCACTGTACATGCTCCTCTCGCTGCTTCTCCAGGTCATCTTGCGGCCTCGCCGCTGACGGGGGACCCATAGCGGACGTGATCGCGTCGCCCGCAGCGTGGCGCCTCCCTTGATGTGCACTCATCACTCCCGTCTGTTGAGCTGCAGTGCCTCGGCCGGGACTGAACGTAAAAGTGCAGGTCGTCTGCGCGAACTCCTCCAGCTTTGCGCACAGGTCTCGAGCGACCGTCAGGAGGTTCGCATGCCTTCTTTCAACCAACTGTTCGGCTGCGACCTGTTGCGTGAGAACTGTGCGAAGCTTTTCGGCCACCACCGGCATTGCCTTTTGTATCGCGGTGGAATGACTGTCTTCATGTGCTCTCGTACATGTGCTCCGGACTTCGCTGGCAAACGCTGCAAACTCGGGACAAGAAAAGACTGGATCTTGAAAGAGTGGATGGTCGGGGTAAGATTCTTGAAGGAAGACAGCGTCCTGCAAGAGCACCTCCCGAAGCCACTCCATGAGCTCCAGGAAAGCACCTGCAGCCATATTCTGCTCCACCCCAAAGTCCGACAGAGGACTACTGTGAGCCTCTGTCAAGATCAAGACGCTCATTCACGGTGCTGCTTGTTAGGCAGCAAGCAGTTCGTAATGCCATATTAGTGATGGATTCGAACCTTCTAGATGACGCCGTCATCTATGCTGCCTGGGTGGCGATATCGCTACCAAACCCAACATCACAAGTATAAGAAGCAAACTTCTCACCATCACTTAGATAGAGAATCAAGAGTCTTTCGTTGCCCGATTCACAGGGGATCTTCTGCCCGATCGCCGCTCAGTCATCCATGCTCCTCGTGCACCTCGTTGTGTGACAGCCTCCTTCGACTTGTCAAGTTGAGGCCAAACCTGCACGAGAAGCACCACTGGCGGCCTGACGGTGGCCCGGGGGACGAAGTACGAACCAGACCACTCAGGGTCAAAATCGGCCACTGCCCTCATGAACTCGAAAGGCAGGGAAATCAGGTAACAGCCGGTCTGTATTGGCCGCCCACGTGACACGTATAAAGGAGGACAAACACGACGAACGAGAGTAAAGAACTGGGGCCGCCGGTATCTGTCAGATTATAACGCTCAGCGATACCATTCAATTCATTTCGCAGTCATGGTATTGAAGACCAAGGTCTGGAGTTGGCGTTCCTCCTCGTCGGTGACTCGGTGTGGTAGGACAACATGCTCGATCCGCCGAAATACAAAACCAGGGTTACAGCTAACTGGTAGGTGGACTTGCTCATGATCGTTTTCTACATTGGAACCGTGACCAGCGATACTAGCCATGGCTCGGGCTTCCGGTCGAGCAGTCTTGGCCTGGGGACGTTGGTTGCGAGCGCAAGCGCGGCGAGGGTGTGTTGGAACAGGTTGACCCACATGAGTTGCACCGGCGTGAGGACTGACTGCTCCTTGGGGTCGGCAACTGCGGAGATGAAAGTCAGCCGAACCGACGTGATGGTGATGATTGTTTGGCACTGAACGTTGGTCAGCGCTGTAGAGCATCGCACGACAACCCATGCCAATGCACCGGCCGGCATTGCCTGTGATACCTGCAAGAACTTGCGACCTCTCTGCCCCACTCACCAGTCCAGAGGGGAGAAAACAAAATCTTGTGATCCGAGGGCCGGCGGCTGGAAAAGACTGGGCGTGGGCGACTGCTCTCCGAAAGAGGGCACCTCGACTTTACTCACGCCCTGTGGACGGCAGAGTTGGGCCTAGGCTCCATCTACACATGGTTGATGCTCAGAGCCGCCCTTTAGAGGAGGGATCCGACGCCGGTAGCCGGATCCGGCAAGCTCGGACCCTCCGGAGCTTTCATGTGCTGGCCAACGTGAGCGATGCCGGAAAGCGAAGCAGGGCGCTCGGACATCTGTGTGCTCGTTCCAGTTGGCATTCTCTGGCCGGGCCAGGAGACCAGGGTCCCCTCCCTCCCGGGGCATTGTTGCAGGACCACGGAGGCCGGGAGGGGAGCCGCTGCCTCCAGAGCTCCTAATACCCGTGCTCCACCCCACTTTATTTGGAGTTCGCAAGCTCCCACCTCCAAGTCAGACTCAGACTTCGTTGGGTGCCTGCAAAGAATGAGGAGTTCACTCTAGGGCCACGGACCAAAATGCAAGCGAAAAGAGCGACGCGAGACGAGTGCATAGCCGAACCAGCAACGTTTCAAGCAAGATCCACGACGTTACGACTGCTGCTCAACGAACACGCTCGCGTTCGTCAGATCCCGGAGTCAAGGGGTTGGAAAGCACTCAAAGCACATCGATAAGGCATTGCCGGGCAAGCACACCCGCAAGTTGTACGACGAGCTAACAAGAAAGGAATCCGAAGTGTTGATACAACTTCGAACTGGCAAATCGCGGCTGAATAGCTATCTTTGCAAAATCGGGGCAGTAGAATCGGATGAATGCGCGTGTGGACAGTCGGCGGAAACGGTGGAACATTTCCTCTTTCGATGCAGAAAATGGACGGTACAACGAGAAATCATGAGTCGATATGCAGGCGGAAAGATGGGAGGCCTGTCCTTCTTCCTAGGAGGTGGCAAGGCAGAGTCAGACGACAAGTGGCAGCCTGATATGGGGGCTGTGCGGGCGACAAGACAGTTCGCAGTGGCAACGAAACGTTTTAGCATGGACCGGCAACGGGCCATGTGCTGATCAAGGGACAATCGTACTAACAACACAACAGCCTTCAACTTGGCAGACCGCGCTTCAGTCGCTGAAGGTAGGACGCTGAACACTTGGAGAAACTGACCTTCAAGCAGGCCTGTCATGTCACAGCAAATGAGGCTGGAAACGAACGAAAAGAAGCGTGGGGCTTTAGGTGCGATGGAACCATGTACAGAATGTAGACAGGCTAGCGTAGTGGCTCTATGGGGGAACCCTCCGGGCATAATACAAAAAAAAAAAAGTAAAGTGGGGGGTGGGTCAAAAGTATTCCCCGTTCAGAGTGTAGTTAACGTGATGGCCTTTAACCCTTGCTTAGTGTTATAATCCCTGCCAATTATCTCATCCCGCATCGCGCCAAGCCAAATAAAGAAGCCTGCCCTCAAATCCAAGGGTACTCTGCGACGTCACCGGTAGCAACTGCCAATCGGAACCTAGTTCTGGCGCATTTCCCGGCGGCGATCAATTGGATCAACTTTGCAGGATCCCACAGGGACTTAAAATGGAGGATAAGAGTCAACATCTGAATACCCAGGCTAGCCACCTAGGTGACGTGGCCACCTAGAAGATTCGATGTTGACTATCGGCGGTCGCTTAACGAATTTTTTTGCGCTTTTTTTTGATCCAACATGCGTATCCTGAATGCGACATGACCCCACCGTCAGCTGAATCTCCCATTATTCTCATTCCTCTAGTCAGTAGTATGCTAAGAATTTCCGAGAAACATGGCCCGTCGAAATCAGATACGTAGGGCATGCGAACGCTGTCGAAGCAAACGAGCGAAGGTGAATCTCTTACCATCCGTTATCTTGCCTTCCGTTATGTCGATATCTCCTCAGTTGAACTGTGCTAATGAGATCCTTCAAGTGTGACGGTCAACACCCTTGCAACAGGTGCGAGAAGAACGACAAAGAATGCGTTTTTAACCATACACGCCGAGAGTCGAAAAGCGAGTTGCGAGCCGAAATAGCGCGACTGAAAAAGAACAATGAAGAAAAGGACAAGCTTCTCGCTACTCTCGCTACTACCCAAGGTAGCGAAAACACAGTCGTGTTGGACGGCAGAGAAGGCGGCATCACAGCACCCCGGGACCTCGCGGAAGAGGTGACTGAAAGCATGTCAAAAGGATCTTATGTGGGAGCACGCAATAGGCCGAACAACGGCAGGGCTGTATGCGCACACTGCTACAGCCATGTACCGTCTACTACGCAGCGGAGTCTCGGAAGCATCTGGCACGAGTTAGGGGCCGAACCCCAGGGAGCCGCTTCCATGCCAACCCTGCCAACTCCAAAGTCGCTATCATCCGCCTCATTGGATGGTGATGCAAACCAGTCGCAGACGGATGTGTGGACGAAGACGGGATGGCCGGTTGCGTACGTGCTGCAGCTTTTTGACGCTGTGTTCGCATGGGACTACTTGCCTTCCTGTTTGTTATGCAGAGACGTCTTTCTCCAGGATTACCACACAAGATCAAACCGGTATTGCTCATCAGCCCTGGCGAATGCTCTTCTCGCCCTAGCAGCTCGGGTAATGATAGAGGATGGCAACAAGACCGTGTTCCTACCACAAGGCTGGTCCAGCAGCAATATACTTTCCGACGAGGCTGAAGACCTTATCCGCGCAAATGAATCATTGGACAGTCTGCCGGATATTCAAGCTCTAGGCATTTTGTCGTTGTATCAGTTCAACTGCGGGAATGAGGCGAAGGCTCAGGAGCTTGCCGATTCTTTTCTGGCCAGCGCCACTAATATATGTCTCCAAGAGACCTTGCTGGCCACCCAAGGCGATAGTTATCCAATCGTACGGGCAAAGACATACTGCGCGGCGGTTTCTCTAGTTCGGTAAGCAGCAACGGGCAACGGATGCGTGTCGACAAGGTTTCTAACAAACCAGGACAGCATATTTCGCTTAGCTACCGGAGATGTTTTTGGCCCTTTTGTACACACAGAGACTGATTTTGTTTCTCTGGATCGGTTGCCGTGCAATTCCGGCGTTGATTTCGTTGAGCACGGCAAGGAATACAGTAAGTTATTACCCATGCATGTTGGAGGGGTACGAGAATTAACGCAGGAGCGCCGAAGGCGTCGCCTCTCCCTGGGTATCCGACCAAGTGATTCCCGCAAAGATTTTCCAGCTCACTGAATGGGTGTATAAGATCCTGGATAGGGCTTACATCCCAGGTGGTGAGATCTCCTGGGTTGAGGTTGTCGCCGTATACACAAAATGCCTCGATTGGTACGGCTCGTTCTTTACCTTACTCGCAGCTGAGGGGAATGAGAACCCTGTAGTACTATTAACCCAGTAAGGCCGACCTTAGGCCTCGTTGACTCCGCTGTAGACGACCTCTAACTTATGTACAGCATGTATTACCAGTTCTGTCTCCTTTGCCTCTTTAGAGCATGTGCGGAACACGTCCCGCCAGGTTCTGACATTCAGCCTCATTGTATATCCTCCCAAGCGGCACGGTCCATACTATCATTGGCTCATTCCTACGGCAGGCTCTTCGGACTTCGGCGCGTGCCTGCCATCGTCCCATATTTCGTTCACGCATCAGCCATATGGGCTCTCGCTACTGGCGTTGATGGAGAGATTGCGAACACTGTCCGCCATGGTTCTGGCGGAAAAGGCGGTTCTCCGGAGATAGACTCTAGTCAAGAGCAAATTTCCCAGCTAACTGCATCGGATGCACGGCTATTGCTGGATGCAATGAGCCAAACTAACCCGGCGGCAGCTTCAATTGCTGAGAAAATGTTTTGGGGTGTATCCGGCTAGCGCTCCCGAAAGTGGTTACCCATCCTCGTCTGGCATGCATCTCGCCCTTTCCAGTAGAGGGTTGGAATAGCTCCAACGGTTCTACTTTTCTGAATTATGAGATACAAAGTCTATCCTCGTCCCTTTCGGGGGGAAGAGAGAAGGGGGGGAGGGGAGAGGGAGGAGAGGGAGAAAGAGATTGCACATGCCTGAATCTCGACGAACGAACGTAAGCCCTGCGATTCTCATCGACTTAGGATTCGGCGACAGTATGAGCAACATCATAACGCTTACTGGTCTGCCTCGGAGCCCAATAAGCGCGTCCAGTGCCACATTCGACCCTGAGCTTCAATGCAGCAGAGGCGACGATAATGCCTTATATAATCTGCAACGTGAGGCTATTACCACTCCCTTCCACTCGCATGATCTCTATCGACGAGTACAACCGTTCCCAGCCGTTGTTAATGCTCGCGTTCCCGACCCTCTATCCTGACGGTAAGGCGGACTTTGTGGAGCCTCGCCTGCGGAGCATAACGTACCAGGACTTTCTTGCACATGCAATGAGATGGCAAGACGGACGTTTTGCCCGCCACAAGACCTTTCGTCGCCCCAACACGCTGTGGCGTGCGCAGGCTAGGTCGGGGGGCCGAAATTCTGGGTATTGCGGTGGTGTGGGTATGTTGATGGTGACCACCACCTTTAGGAGGCGGGAGCTTGCGAATTCGAAATATGCGTGGCACGGGTAGTCGAGCTGCTGCCTGCAGGCAGCAGCAGCACTTAGTCTCTCTATCATGTATACAAGAATGATAGAACTCGTTCATTAGATAGAAATCAAGAGTCTTTCGTTGCCCGATTCACAGGGGATCTTCTGCCCGATCGCCGCTCAGTCATCCATGCTCCTCGTGCACTTCGTTTTGTGACACAGTCTGTTAGCCACACTGCTCGAGTCCGGGTCAGCTGTCTCGCACGCGGCGGTAAACTCCTTCAGCAGTGTCTGGATGACTGTCAGCTTCAAGGCCCCATATTCGCGCATGCAAAAGTTGCTCACCTTAAAGTCGTGGTAGGCTAAGGATCTAAACACCGGCGACTTGTCCAGCTTCAACTGTGTGACTCTGGGGCTTTTGATGCCAAACGCAACACGAGCCAAGAACCTTGGATCGTCTCTGACGTCACAGGTCTGAAGGATTTGCTCGATTCCCACCCTGTCGACTGCTTTAGGGGGGTTTGGTGGCAAGACGACGCGCTTTCGCAGGAGGCAGAAGGTGCAATGTCCACAATTCCTTTTTCCATCTGGGAGCTTCATCCCAAAGTGCTCGGCGAGGGCCAAGGCGAAGCATTTGGCCCCGGTTATCAGATCAGCCATTTGCCGAACCCGACGCATGGCCTCTTCCTCACGAAACTCAAGGTCTGCGTACAGTTCGTCCACCAATTTAACGATGGCGCCTTCTGTTGATGGAAGAGGCTGGAGGATGCGATATCGATGCTCGATCCCACTAGCCTTCAGCTTGATGCACTCCCGTTCTTCCAGCTGGTTGAGTTTCCTGATGAGATCTGCACGCAGAAGGCCCGTTGCTCTCGCAACACCGGAGACGTCAATGTGGTGGTATTTAGCCGCCTTGCGGGCGTGGGAAAAGATGGCCTTTCCCTCCTCAGACTTATCCGCTTTCAGCGATTGGTAGTACTTGGCTGTTGCCTCGAAGGAATACTGCGTATACTCGGGTGTGATGGCCCGGATGAGCCCAAAGCGGAGTTCGAGTGACGCATATATGATGCTCAGCGGCGAGAGCCGTATGTCAAAATCTTTGGATTGAGAATAGTGGTTCGCAATTATGACACCGTCAATAGGTAACAAGACGGCGTCCTCGTCAAAGATGTCTTCCAGTAGGGCCTTTAGAGACATCCGTGACGGGAGGTCACCACGGGCAAAGTTCTCCCGGATATAGAAGTCTTCGTGGCAGATATAGAGCATGCAGTGGCTCGCCTTGCCGTCTCGACCGGCGCGACCGATTTGCTGGGTGTATTCCTCGACAGTGGCGGGAATGTCCCAATGAATGATGTTTCGGATATCTGACATTGTCAGAGCATGCCCAGAGGGGTTGGGACGTTGATATATACCTTGCTTATCGATACCCATACCGAACGCGATGGTTGCACAGATCTGGTTGTCAGAGCATGCCCAGAGGGGTTGGGACGTTGATATACCTTGCTTATCGATACCCATACCGAACGCGATGGTTGCACAGATCTGCAATCGATGATGCGTTGGCGCTTGTCACGTCCCGTTGTCTCATTTACCTACAATCGGAATCTTGGATGCCATAAAGTCATCTTGGATCTGCTGCTTCACTTCGGCTTTCATGCCAGCATGAAATGCGTCAGCATGGAAACCTTGATGCATAAGATCTTTGGCGAGCGACTCTGCTTGCTACAACTTGTCAGTTTGGTTCCGGATCACTGGCGGAAGGAAACGATGCAGCAACGAACCGCCTGTAAGGTGACGTATATGAGAGTTGGGCCAGGGTGTGACTTCAGAAACGCAAAGGTTTTTTCAAACTTGTCTTGCTTTTGTTGGACAGATTCCGCATAGAGATGGAGACTGTGATGGCATTAGCCGTGACATTGTGTAGTCGGCTGTTGTGAGGCGGGGGCGAACTTGGGCCTGTATGGAGATGTGCGGAAAACACACGAGCTGTCGATGTTGAATGCCTTGCAAACATCGTCGGCAACCTTGGGGGTGGCGGTGGCAGTCAGGCAGACAACTCGCTCGGCGTTGATCTCTTGAACGAACCGAGCGACTGATAGGGCATCGGTTAGTTTTGAGACGGAAAGGCTGAACAAGGGACTTTCACACCTTTGAGATATTCAGGGCGGAATGAATGGCCCCACTGTCGCATGGGCAAGTTAGCTGAATCGAGCTGCACAGATCTAGAGACGAAGGACTCAAACCTCAGAGATGCAGTGGGCCTCGTCGACAGCAACGAGTCGAACGCCTCCGGGAACAGTTTTCATGTTCTCGATGAAGGTCTCGTTGTTGAGTCTCTCGGGGGCGCAGTACAGAAGGCGAATTTGTCCCTTTTGTAACGCGACGCGGGTGAGCTGCTGCTGCTCATAAGTCTTTGTAGAGTTCATGGACGCTACAGGAATACCGCGACTCTGCAAGGCATCGACTTGATCCTTCATAAGAGCGATCAATGGCGACACGACAATACTAATTCCGGACTGGCCATGAGCTCTGGAGGTGTCAGTCATGTCAAGCTCCTCGAAAGCAATGGCTGGAATCTTGCGGGGGCTTTTGTTAGGACCCAGAGTGACTGCAGCGACGATGAGGTGGGGAGCGTGAACGAATCGTTACCTGATAGCAAAGGGACTTGCCAGCGCCCGTGGGGAAAATAACGAGCGTATTTTCGCCAGCCAGGACGCGGTTGATGGCAGCCTCCTGCTGGTGATTGAAGCTGTGGTAGCCGAACTTGTCGGTCAAGATCCGACGGGCGAGGGCGGCGTGCGACGTATCGCGCCTCTGGTGCTTCGTGGTGCCAGCGGAAGCGTCTCCATGCTCATCTTGGTCGTGGCGCTTGCGCTTCTGCGACGAGAGCAGGTCCTGGCTGTCGATCCCGTCAAAGAGCTCGTCGCCCGAGTCAAATTCGAAGTCGTCCATCTCGGGAGGAGCAGCAACGAGAAGGCGTCTGGAGAAGAGTCGAGAAACAGCGTTGTCTCGACCAGGAGACGATAGGAATCTGTCAATTGCCGGATGCGATAGCGGCATCCATCGAAAAGGAAGCTGCTTCTCACCCATTTGCCGTGTTTTCGTCGCCAAGCTTACGGTTACCGTCTGGGGCATTCCTACAAGGGCAAAAGGACGTGCTAGACTAACTGCCAAAGCGAATCCCCTTAAAGTGGGGGCGGGCACGAGTACGGTCGGGGCAATGCGGGGTTTGCTTTGAAGCCCCTGGTTTGGTGGAGACTAAATCCCGCAAGGCTGGCCGGTCCTAGTTGCGAGAGGATCAAAGGGGCCATCAAGCGTGGAAACCAATTGCTGAACATAAGGCAACCACGAGGTCAAGCCGTCATCTGTGTTATCTTTTGCGTACATTAAGTCTGTCCGCACCGGAGTCCAGACTATTGACCCGGCCCCGCTGATCACCGCTCGTCCAGCTCCGGTCCCGCTCAAAGCCTGGTGGTATTCTTCACTCGGTACGGGATACTGAATACCAACACGAGACTGGCAAGATCGAGGCAGCCGATATAAAGAGCAAGCATCTCAATGCGCACATATTCCCCCTCTCTCGCCTCTTATGATTCAGCTTGTTTGCTCGAGTAAGCCGAGAGTAAAAATTTGAAGTTTAATGAAGAATACGCAACTGCAATCAGGAGGAGTACCGTAAAGTTAAGTCACGTCTCCCAAAACCACAGGAACGAGATCGTGTTGCGTATATCCGTAAGCTTTCGCCACGTGGGATACTGCCTACGCTGCCAATGATCAAAATCTCGCCCGGGATAATACGAAAATCGAGGTCGGAAAGCTTATCGCCCATCCTGCCAATTTCGGCTTTTTGCGTTTCCTCCCTGGACATTTAGGAAAGAGCCAAAAATCTACATTTACAAGACTTAGCTTGGCGCCACTCTTGGCTTCTTGCCCCCCCCC
>KQ030621.1:43290-68649 GCA_000956045.1 Hirsutella minnesotensis 3608
CAGGGCGACCGGGAAGGGGACCCGCCGGCGACAGCCTCCCGCGAGCCAAGCATCGGTCGCACTCCGCACACACCGACACGGACTCGCCCTCCGCAAAGCAGCTCCGACATGAAAATGGTGAGCGGCCGCCCTTCGGTACGCAGCTTGACTGCCATCGATCCCATGTAATCTCCCTCAACTCTTCTCTCGTACACTTGCGGTAGCACACCATGCACGTCCGTATCGGCAACGTGCTCGCATCGTGAAACGCCTGGTAGAAATCTCGCACCGTCGACACCATCCTCTCGTGTGGTATTGGAGTACACCACGTCTGATCGTTAGACAATCTCTCCTTTATGGCAAAATCTTCCTCTAAGAAGCGCAGCACGCTCCCCAGGTCTTCGCCCTGCAGCTCCCGCCTCCTCTGGCTTCTGATTCCACTTCGAACCTGTTTTCTCGGGCGCTCGTCCCCGCTGGGCAGACGGTCTCTCTTCCCCCGCCTCTGAGGCTGCCCCTTTTCGCTCAGCCAAGCGCTTGCTGGCTCTGCCGCACCGTCGTTCACACCCACCTCTGCCTTTGGCCGCCGAACCGGGCCCCGACGGAGCTTGGGCAAACCCCATGCAATCGATGCTGCTAATTGCGCCGTTCGTCCTGGGTCTTGGAATATCGTATCCTTGGGCTGAATAGGTCGGAGCGTCGGTCTCTTTTTCGAACGAACACCCGGGACGTCGCCAGCCGCCGCCGTATGATGTCTCGCCCTGCTCATCTTCTCCAGGACCCCGCCTCCTGAGGCAAAAAGGCCCGATGAAGGAGCGTACTCTAATCGTCCGCTGCCCCCACGTCTCTACGTGCTCTGCGCGAGAAGGGCCGCGGATCTGCTACTGACCATATTACGGGGCTTCCGTTGCTTTGTCTGACCGCAAACCGCCTCGCGCCGGCCTTCTCGACAACGGCCTTGCGATTGCTTCCGCATGCTGTCTCCGTGCTGTTTCTTCAACAGCGGGCTGCGTAGGCTGAATCGGCCGGAACGTTGATACTGCATTCGCCGGTGGTTCGTATCTTGGCGACCGTTCACTGGGTGAGCCCCGGAATGCTGCTCGAGTCTAGGACTCTTTTCTCCATCCCCGACTGACAACGAACAGGCTCCAATGTGAGCAACCACCTCGCTTAGCTTCGCTGCAGGACTACCCGCCATGCCGCTACCGCCTCGACACCAAGTATACTCCAGACGGACGACAGGCGACAGGGAAGACCTTGGCTCCGCAACTCCTCCACTAAGCACTTGGATAATCTCGCCTGTTGACGAGTCGACTTCTTCCAAATGGGGAACTTCCTAACGATCCCTTCCCTCATGGGAGTCATGGCCATGGCCCTTCTTCCTCCATAATGCTTTCCTGCATTACGGAGGCGACGCAATAATAAGTTATAACCCTCTATATTCTCCCGTTACCCTGCCTACATGCATCCATAGTCCCCGGTCTCGGCCACTCTGCGTATACAACTTGTCACACCAACTTCGTACAAAGTGCTCCCTCTATCGCTGCTGCTCTCATCCGCATGCTCCCATAGAGGCCCAACAACTGCCATGCTGAAGATATAACGGCCACACATTGCTTTCCCCTCTGGCACGGACCTCGGGCACACATCGAGATGGCGCTGCCAACTGCCCGCCTCGCATCCCAAGCCCGTACGTACTCCTCAGCCCTCCGAACACCATCCTTCCCACCCTACTCGTCACTTCTCAAACAATATCTGCCAGTGCGCCTCGGCCTGTGACCCACTCACCATATCGAGGCCCATCTAGACCAACCCATCAACCTAATCTTACGATTTACCATCCCGCTGCCAGCCCCTCCTCCCAAAGCCGGCGGCCCATCAACGAGATACATTCAGCCTTTCTCGAGGCGCCACCCGCTTCCACCAGCTTCTCAAGCTCCAACTGCCGCTCTGCACTCTACTCCAAAGAAACGAGAACCTCCTTGACTGGTACAAACCCAGGCCAGTCATTCAATCAATACGGACCCGTATCACATCGTCCACCTCGCCTATCGCTTATGCTCTGCCATCTCTTCCAAAGCTACTCGACAGACAAAAGGGCGCCGGCCTTAAACATGTTCATGACGTTCTTCATCCGACCCGGACTGTCCTCCTAGATTCCATCACCAAGGTCGGCGCCGCATCGAGGGCCGCAATGCGGAAACGATGGGCCGAATCCTCCTGTCTGTACTCTTCTGCCTGCTGACCACCGAGTGTCGGCTTGTAAAAGCTCTTCGAAAGTTCTCGTGACCAACCCGCATCCTCCTAAGATCTACCCCCATATATCCACCTGACTTCGCCGTGTCCCAATAGTAGACTCGGCATGGCTGGCGCCCGCCCGCCTCGCTCAGCCGCATGCAATGCCCCATCCAACCTACCGACGACCTTCTAAGAAAGGATTCCTGCAATACTACCGCCTCTCCCCTCTCTCTTTCCTTAACTCTAGTTCACTACTGCTGCCTTTACCATCTACGCCGTATAACGATCGCACCGAAGGATACATACAACTGGACTTTCTTTTCCTTCTGTAGGCTCTCTCACATACTACCTACTCTTCGCCGACCTCCCCATTTGCCGACTTCCCGCAACATAACTAACTATTGCCTTGCTTAACTTCCAACCCTCAGCCGCCGACCTCGCCCACGATGATGAAGCATAAGTAGTCGACCCTCTTCGAGACACTTTATTAGCTTATTCTACCATACAGCCGCCGCTTATCCATCACTTTAAAGGGAGCGTTTACTAGCTCTTAAGTCTCCCCGACCCTTACCGCGAACCCTTTTTTAACTAGGAGGAAGACCCGCCTTTAAGGATGTCTGCTTCTTATTACCCTATATAGCCCTTCCCTTGTACTTTTACGTTGACCGCATCTACCTATTCTTACGATATCGGCCTCCTAGAACGACCTCGATACCTCGTCCTCCCCACGGCAACCTCTCGATAGCTAGAAATATACTACCGGCGGCATGTCTATAATGTCACGACCCTGCGCGCCAGCGTAGAACCGCCAGCGTAGAACCGCCAGCGCAGAGCCTCACCAGTGACACGTGCACAAGTAGCATCACGTGCCCACGTGCGACCTCGTGCATAATAAGGGCCAGCTCGATCGTGTAGTCTAGTCTTTCTTTGCTCCTTAGCTTTGAGTCTTCGTTCATAGTGCCAATACATCTTTATAGCCGTCAAGGCTCGTATGTGCCTGGCCGTAACATATAATAGCGTTTATTTAGCCCGGCTGTCCGTCCCGGTTCGCCTATTAGGATAAGCATCTTATTAAGGGCCTTAACGTAGAAGCCCTAGCGAGGGTCTTCCTTCTAACTCCCTCGTAGCTATTAGCTCTAGAGTATATAGTAATTCGGTTAAATCCTACTAACCTATCGACCTATATCTTCTTTAGCCTTAATATTTCTATATATAACTAATAGATAATCCCCTCTAAATAGGCCGAGTAATAGTTCTTTATAGTCGGCCGTATTTATCCCTTTATACTAATATAGGAAATCGAGCGACGTAATAGCTTAGAATCGGACGATAATAATATTACGGAATATACTATCCCTACTCTTATTATCCGCGATTACTACTACTAGCCGTAAGTATATATACTAGACCTCTCGCCGCTACTACCCTCTCTAACGATATCTATAGAGTCGCTCCTCGTACCCTTGGTTCGGTAGACGCTTTCCTAACGATGCAACCTATCGTCTCCTTCACGGGACCTATAATTAGTTCCGGCCGCGACCTACTACGTAGAAACTCGGCGCTGGCCCTCGACGACCCCTAGTTAAGGTATTACGGCTTTATCTAGCTCTCGACCTTTATTTATCCTAGGATGCTAGGCAAAATACCCTTTAAGGGCTTTTATCCTTTTTAAGTTTTTATTATCTTCCCTATTTACGCTAATCCTTAGCTTTCTCTATACCGGAAGATAACCGAGAGGCGCGATAGCTAGTTCTAGCCGAACTCTCTCTTTACCTATACGGGTAAAATCGCTAGCTTACTAGACTACCGGATTATAACGTATACCCCGGGCTTCGAGTAAGACTATATCCTTATTATCGTTCCCGATACTTAGACTTTCCTCGATAGGGCTATATCTAACTAGGTATCTACTATATAAGTAATGCCGATAACGCCTAAGCCCTTAATACGCAATCCCTCGGACTATGGCGAGGCGTTAGCTAGGTTTACCTCTACTAAGAAAACGCATAACTATCCTAGGCCGCGTCTCCCCTACACTACCTACATCTACGTTAGTCAATCCCGTTATAGTAATATTAAAGCGGTTATTACTCGACCCTAGCCAGACCCTAACTAAGAGACCGAGACTCTCTCCTATAGGTTCTACCATAATAGGCGCCTGCGATAGTCGTGGCTCTCCTAAGTCTAACGCTTCTTTCGTTCTATCCTAGGAAGACCCCGAAGAGTTAGAGACGGACGCCGAGCTAATACGTCACCTAGACGCATCCGCCTCTAACTCTATTAAAGCTCTTATATCAGACTCATCTAGGCCACGTCGTACCCGATATCGGCCCAAAAAATTCTAGTAAAGAAATAACCGGGATAATCTAAGAGAAGAAGAAACAAATTTCACCGTCTTCAACCTCAAAAACACCAGACTGGAATATGATATTTCCTTCTCTCGTTTTTCTTGACGCTGTGAAGGGTTGGCCCGGAGTTCCTTCAACCTGCAGGTGCCTTGGCAATGTCTATCCAAAGCAGAAGGGAAAGAAGGAGGAGCTCGAGGCGCCGCCTCGAGCTTGCTTGGGGCTTAAGTCTTGACGGACCCGGTTTTACCGGGTCCGCTACATCGGGCCCAGACCGTGACAGACACGCAGACGACCAAAAGTTCCCCAATATAATCCTTCTCCCGTTTAAACCTACAACTTATATCACCTGTATACTGCTGTACGGGGGCGGCAATCATGGTCGTTTTTTGAGTCCCCCCTAGTTGTTGGAAGAGACTAGTTGTCTCTGGATGGTTCTATGGTCACGACTCACGAGTCATGACACTTGTCAGCATGTCTATATAAGACATAGCCTTCCACTCCTTTCTGTAGCTAGAGACAAGCATCAATAGATCATTCTCTCACTTTTCCAGTCCGCCGGTGCGGACAACACTAGTAGATGTTGTGGGCCTTCCAGTCGCCTAGGCGTCGTCCACATCTCTACACTGCGTCTCTCACTCCCTTTACCCACTTTTGCAAAGCAAAAATCTCATTTCAGCGGCCTAGGCTCCTCTCTGATGCTCTGCCCCAATTTCACTCATGTACTACCCAACTTTTGTCCGCACCAGCGGACTGAGAAAAATGATAGAATGATCTATTGATGGTTGTCTATCTAGCTACTCCGTACAGAAGGTAGTGATCACTGAGTCTCATATAGAGGTAGCTGGTGGAGCTGCCCTGTCATAGAACCTTTTAGATGCTGGTGGGGCCTCCAACACCTACCTCTCTCACGCTATCTTGATCCCGCTTCTCTTGTCGCCAGTTTTCGTTCCTCAAGGCTCTTTGCGCAACCCCAGATGGGTTGTAACGCACAACCATCCTAGGCCGCGTCTCCCCCACACCACCTGCATCTACGTCAGTCAATCCCGTTACAGTGACATCAAAGCGGTCATTGCTCGACCCCGGCCAGACCCCAACCAAGAGACCGAGACTCTCTCCTGCAAGTTCTACCATAATGGGCGCCTGCGATAGTTGTGGCTCTCCCAAGTCCAACGCTTCTTTCGTTCTATCCCAGGAAGACCCCGAAGAGTCAGAGACGGACGCCGAGCCAATACGTCACCCAGACGCATCCGCCTCTGACTCTATCAAGGATCTTACATCGGACTCATCCAGGCCACGTCGTACCCGACATCGGCCCAAAAAATTCCAGTAAAGAAATGACCGGGATAATCTAAGAGAAGAAGAAACAAATTTCACCGTCTTCAACCTCAAAAACACCAGACTGGAATGATATTTCCTTCTCTCGTTTTTCTTGACACTGTGAAGGGTTGGCCCGGAGTTTCTTCAACCTGCAGGTGCCTTGGCAATGTCTATCCAAAGCAGAAGGGAAAGAAGGAGGAGCTCGAGGCTTAAATCTTGACGGACCCGGTAAAACCGGGTCCGCTACATCGGGCCCAGACCGTGACAGACACGCAGACGACCAAAAGTTCCCCAATATAATCCTTCTCCCGTTTAAACCTACAACTTATATCACCTCTATACTGCTGTACGGGGGCGGCAATCATGGTCGTTTTTTGAGTCCCCCCTCGTAGATGTTGTGGGCCTTCCAGTCGCCTAGGCGTCGTCCACATCTCTGCACTGCCGTCTCTCACTCCCTTTACCCACTTTTGCAAAGCAAAATCTCATTTCAGCCGCCTAGGCTCCTCTCTGATGCTCTGCCCCAATCTCACTCATGTACTACCCAACTTTTGTCCGCACCTGCGGACTGAGAAAAATGATAGAATGATCTATTGATGGTTGTCTACCTAGCTACTCCGTACAGAAGGTAGTGGTCACTGAGTCTCATATAGAGGTAGCTGGTGGAGCTGCCCTGTCATGAACCTTTTAGATGCTGGTGGGGCCTCCAACACCTACCTCTCTCCCGCTATCTCGATCCCGCTTCTCCTGTCGCCAGTTTTCGTTCCTTAAGGCTCTTTGCGCAACCCCAGATGGGTTGCCTTCCCCACGTGGCATTTGATTGGCTTGGACCCCCTTTTATTAGTACATCAATCGGTTTGTTTGTACCCCATGTCTACGATAGCCCATAAGACTGATGCTTTCATGAAGAATATCGCAGGCTACGCAACCAAAGCTCTCACACGAGACAAATCTGAAGCAGCTACATGACTCTCCGTCAACCCTTGAGATCTGCCGCAACCGACTTTGTGGCAAGCCAGGCTGATAGTCAAGCCAATTCGTCGTCCCAGCGTCAAACGCGCAGTCAGTCATCTATCTGTGCTGGGAAATAGAAGAACCTGTCAGATTGTAACTGTCGGATAGAGCCGCTGGATGGAAGGACTGGCTGTGTCGGCATCACAGCCTCACTCACTGCCACACTCACTGCCTCACTGTCAGCCTTACTGTCAACCTCACGTACATCCTCACTGTCAAGGCTGTAGCCACATTGAGACATACAAGATACCGACCCTCTTCCCTCTAGAGAGAGAAGAGGACAGAACAATTGAAGAACCAAAAAAAAAATGACTGACAGATTTTTGCTCCTATCCGTGATATTGCCATCCGTATTTCTGACAGGTGTCCATGGTGGCAACGCATACTCGTGTATGGCTTCTATTCGGTCCGTCTGCACTGTTTGCTCCGCTGTGACGATCTTCTGCATCGGTGACACGAACCTCCTGGTTGCACAATTTCTCAAGGCTGCCAGCGGATGTGATCGGCAGGGTTGATTGATGCGAAGTCTTGTCGTAGCCTGTCTGTGTCGTTCCTCTACCGTTTGAATGTTGGCCTCGGCCATGGCCACGGTCGTTGCGACCGTACGAAACGCAACCGTGATGGCCTGCGCCCCTACCATCTGTGCCTTGGTTGGAACCTTGGACGACTGGAAGATTACTCCTTTGTGGCGTTGAGCGAATGGAAGGTTCACTCTTTGAGGAGGAGTATTACTTGTTGGAGGAGACCAGATGTATCTAGAAGGTTCCATGGCTACGACGACTCCATCAGTTATCTCTATGAAACATAGCTTTCCTCGCATTTTTGTAGCTTGACAGACATCATCAATAGATCATATATTCACTCTTTCCCAATCCGCATGTGCGGACAACATTACTCCCTACAGTATCCTAAATATACATTGGAAATACGTCCCGCTGGGTTCAAACTCTTAGGCTGCGGTACACCGCACGGTGCCGTCAGCATGCAGCGGCGAGTCGCGTCCACGGGCCGTGGTCTTCTCCACAAGCCGTCTGGCTCCCGGTCCGTTGATATGATTGATGATGAGAATGGTGGTCCAGACAATCGTGATGGTGGGCAAGACCCAGGGGCCCCGCAAGAAGACCTCGCTCCGATCCTCGTTGTACCAAAGCGTGGCAGTCAGCGCAGTGCCGAGCGCCACGACGAAGACAATGCCATATCGGACCATGTGCCAGGTTTTGAACGTCACAGTCCGCGCAAGGATGGAAAGGACGGCGATGGAGATAATGGTGCAGCCCGCCGCGATGTATCCATAGGCAAACTATATCATGTCCCGTCAGCATCCAATCGTGTACTAGAACTGGGAGAGAAGGCCGGCAAGGAAGGAAACAAATAATGTACCACAAGCTTGCAGAGATCCCACGTTTTCTCGTTTACTTCAAACTGCAACGCTCCCCCTTTTTGGTTCGTGGTAGGTCTTGGCTTGGTCGAGACTTGGTCTTCGGAGCCGATCTTGAACGCGGCGAATAAGGCATTTGCCATCGCGCTGGTTATGACGTAGATGGCGTTGAAGAAGGTTTCGGCCGCCTTTCGAGTTTGTTCATCCAGGTTGCTGGCATCAAGGCCTTTACGCGAGATCGTGAGCAGCTGAGGCCAGAAGCTATCGGGCACTGAGGTAATATTGTTGAGCGCATCGTTGATGGTATCCTGAGTGCTCGGGATGTTGGGAGGAAATTGGCGCAGGAACCCCTGGATCTGCTTATTTAAATCATCCCGTATGGCGAGGCTTGTTGTATTCGCAAGATCTGGCCCGCCGTCTGTTACATCGGAAACCTGGAAAAGGCCATCGACCAGGGACCAGATCCTAGTCCAGATAATCCACTGCGTGAAGCTTTGCAAGTGCAAGACAAGCACAAGGTGGAAGGGCAGATGGAGAACAGCCCAGAGCTGCTGCCGCAGGGCAGGCAAGTAGAAGCGGCCCTTCATCATGTCAAAATAGATGAGGAAGAGGAAGTAGATGGTTGCTGCGGCGGCTGTCACAAGCCCAATCGTCGTTGAGTCTACAAACGGTCAGCTTCATCGGCAGGGAGGTGGTTTATAGAGTTTTTCACCCCAAGTATTATCCTTCTCGACGAGGAGGACGACTTCCTTTGCCAGCTGGATAATGCCGTCGCCCATGATCATAACTGTCAGCAGGGTTAATCGCTTCATTAGATGGGTCTTTGTGAGGCTTAAGACGGGCGAGAAGTTGGACAAGACAATGGTGCCTATCGACTCGGCTGCTCCAATAAAGTACCATGTTATATAGACGCGGCTCCTCCTGTCGTATTTGAACCTGAACGTGATGCCGAGATAGATGGCCGACGCGACGAGGTGGATGCCTATCTGTAGATAAAGAGGGACACGGGTCTTCTTGAAGCTCCTTAGATGCCAGAGCGTGGAACCGTACTCGAGGGCCAAGCACGCACGCGAGACGGCGAGGATGATGGCTACCACGGTAAGCAACTGAAAGACACAGCAACGAAAAGGCAGAAGACTTACACATTGCGCGCATCGTTTCCGCTTCTTGGTCCGTCGGGTTGAACTTGGGCGCGACGACGACGAAGCCAACAAGAACGCCAAGCTGGATGGCCCTCGTCGCACGGGCTTCGATTGTGCATCAGCGAGTCAGCAAGTCAGCCTCGCCCAGCGGGGGAGACTGCGTACAGAAGATGCTGTCGGCGACATAGCGGACGTCAAAGAGGGTGACGAGAAACCAAGTCGCCCAAAGAAGGCTGGGCCAATTAGTGTCAGCCAACGATCAGCGGCTAGACGGGAGAGGCTCACAAGAAGTAGCCGATGAAGGCCTTGAAGCGCGCATGTTCGGTGACCTTTTGCGTGTCGATGAATGCATTGAAGTTGGCGGCGAAGAAGAGATCGAAGAAGATTTCGAGCAGGGTAGGTTCCTCGTGCTGGCCGGTTCCGCCGTTGCTGTTAGCCGGCAAGGTCTCGCGAGGCGGGGCGCAGTGTGCAGAACGGACCTTTTGGAGTTCAGGGACGTCGTCTTCAAGACCTTGTCTCGAATAGGAGGTCTTTTCGCCGTCGGAATGGAACAGGTTGTACGCCGAGGACGCGCCTGTCCCTTCGGACGCGCCTGTTCCCTCGCCGCGGCGGACCAGAGGGCTGGAAAGCAGGTGTAGCTTTTCAGTCGTCTGGTGATGCAGATGCTTTGGCATGACGGCTGCTTTTTAGCTTTTAGCTCCACCGTTACGGAGAGAGGTTAATCTCGGACGGAGGAAACAGAGTGGGCTCCAGCCTACAAGTATGCTGGGTGGAAATGGGGGTCTTCCGTCCAGGCCGGCAATCCGCAACACTGCCTCAAGGGGCCCCTGCTCTCCGGGTATCAGGATATTGCCCGTTTGAGGTGGGTAAAGGCCCAAACGGTGGGTGCACAGGCGGGCGGCATCCGAGGCCATCCCTCAATCCCCGGGCGCTGGCCATTCCTACCTAGCACAGCCCAGAGTGGGCGCGAACGAGCCGGCCAAGTCTGTCCAAGTGTCTGTTTGCCTTGGAGGCTTGGAGCTTTCAGTGGGCCGGGGCGCTTATAATGCTTACCGACCCGGCCATGACGTATTCTCGCCGTGCCCCGTGCGAGTCCCTGTAGAATACATGCGACGAGGATCGAAAGTAGACCAGCGGTTCACGTATGGGCGCGTTGGCGGCTCTCTCGTCGGTTGCGTTTCCAGGAGTTGGGCGTCCGGCTTAACACGTGGCAGGGACCGACTCTCCGACCTATCCAGCCCAAGGATACGACATTCCAAGACCTAAGACGAACGACGCAATTTGCAGCATCGATTGCATGGGGTTTGCCCAAGCTCCGTCGGGGACCGGGTTCGGCGGCCAAGGGCAGAGGTGGGTGTGGACGATGGCAGCAGAGGCAGCGGACGGCTCGCTGGGCGGACAGAGGCAGCCCCGGAGGCGGGAGAAAAGAGCCCGTCTTCCTAGCCGGGATGGGCGCTCGATAAAATAGGTCCGAAGTGGAATCGGAAGGCACAGGAGACGGGAGCTGCAGGCCGAAGACCTGGCGAGTGTGCTGCGCTTTTTGGAGGAAGACTTTGCCTTGAAGGAGAGATTGTCTAACGATCAGACGTGGTGTACACCAATACCGCTCGAGAGGAAGGTGTCGACGGTGCGAGACTTCTATCAGGCGTTTCACGATGCGAGCACGTTGCCGATACGGACCTGCATACTGTGCTACCGCAAGTGTACGAGAGGAGAGTTGAGGGAGATTACATGGGATCATTGGCTGTCAAGCTGCGTACCAAAGGGCGGCCGCTCACCATTTTCATGCCGGAGCTGCTTTCCCGAGGGCGAGTCCGTGTCGGTGTGCGCCGTGTGGCGGATGGCTGGCGCGCGGGAGCCTGTCGCCGGCGATGCACCTTCACAGTCGCCTTGGCTGTGAGCACATGTTCCCCGATGAGCTCAAGGGACTCACGCCTGTGGAAGAGAAGCTCATCTCGCTGAACTCATGTTACGGGTTTGTCACGAGATATAGCATTCCGGGCGGGCAGAGGCAGGGCGTGAGGTATCCGAGGCACGTCAAGTGCCACATCACGGTGTTTCCGAACAATGTGCAGGAGTTGGCCACCAAAGTGCTGCCGCACCCCCTTTTGCAAACACTGGACGAGATCCACGTCTCGTGGCAGGGCGCGGAGAAGCCGGCACCGAGCGACCTGTTGAGTCTCTTGTCGGAGAGGCGGCGGGTGGTCGAAAGGGCGCTTGTCTGGCTGAAGAGGAACAACCCCCACTACGTCGAGATCGAGATCGACGCGGCGGAGATGGAGAGCTGGGGGAATCGATACACGGGGTGCCGTCGTCGGTGTACGATCGCATGGAGCGGAACGAGCCGTCTGGGTGGGAGAAAGCGCGGACGGCGCACGTTGTGCCGCCCACGGAACGCGCCATGGACGACGAGGGGTCGGTGGAGATCGAGGAGCTCTTCGCCCTGCTCAACCAAGGACAAGAAGCCGGCGGCCAGGGTGAAGGCCACGGGCCCAACGGACAAGGTGAGGTTCGTGATGGAACTGAATGTGGCCCGGATCAGAACGTTCCAGCGATCAATGAGGTGACGTCTTCTGGCATGTTCGCGCTCGACGGACCGCCAGACGTCGCGGACGTGGAGAGGCTGCAGTTCGCCTGCGACGCTGTTGGTGAAGGTGCCGACGACGGCCGTGCGGGCCCGAGAGCGTGGGTCGGGTCCTCGGCCGGGGGTGTTCGGGGGCGTGGCGACGGTGGTTGTGAGCCATACATCCGGGTTTCGCGGGGGGATGAGTTTGCGGATTCCTTTGAGGCGTCCTTCTTTGCCAGGACGTTCCCGACCCTGTTCCCATTTGGCGTTGGGGGACCAAGGCTGGTTGAAGAGACCATGGTCGACGCGGGGAAGGTCACGGCCAACTTGCGAGGCGGGGCTGTCGAGGCAGAGGCGGCCGCGGGAGACCTCGTATCGTCTCGAAGCTTGAACCTTCAGGTGTGGGCCGGCATCGTGCTCCGGCGCCATAGTGGTCGATTTGCGCGGCACTACATCTTTGCATTTCTCGTCTTCAACATGGGGGTGCGGTCGAGGAACCGCCGGGTCAGCATGTTGAGTGTGTGGAGGAAGAACTTCCGCGAGGTAGAGCGCATCGTGCGTTCGATGACCGCAGAAAGGCTAGCGGCGGCGAGGGTCGAGCTGGAGAGCTCGGGTAAGACGACCGATGGTGACGTGAAGGAGCTTCTCAGGAGCCTCTCGCTTTACGGCCACCGGCAGCCCATGTCGAGAGAGGTCCGTCTCAATATGCGGCGGAAAATCCAGTCGCTCATCGTCGGATATGGCGTGCCGGCCATCTGGTTCACCATCAACCCGAACGACATTACGAACCCGGTGAAGCTGCGACTGGCGGCATACCGCACACGCGATCCCGACGCGGCCGAGGAGTTCTTAGAAAGCCTTGGGGATGCGTATAAGCGGCGCTTCGTCGGCCCGGGGCCGAGGCCGCTGCTGGTGCCAGAATTCGTCTACCTCATTCATCTGGAACAGTGTGGCTAACAAACCGACCGTCTGTCAGACGGTCTGAAGGTGGTCTGAGAAATTGCAGACCGACCGACCGGCGATGGATCGTCAGACCGACCGCCCCAAAGCCTCAGACGGTCTGGGTCTGATCAAACGGTCTGACCCACAGATAACGGCCAGGTTGATGTCAACTGCAAACCGCCATGAAAGGCGAAACGGGCGGTCAGTGGTCAAGAAAATGACTGCCAAGGATAATCCAGAACCGCACGATCAATCATGGCTCGCGTTCGAGTCCCTTAATCCATCGGTCGTCACGTCGTCGCGAATTGAAAGCTCAATGCACTGCGATTAGGACATCTTTTGGCGAGGTACCTGCACTGTTCTCCGGTGGCGCTACCGCTAGATGAAGCGACGCAGCCTCCTGTTCGCCTGGACCATCCTCGCTGGCAAGGTTCCTGAACGTTGACTAGATAGGTGTTCATATTTTAATGCCTCGCGTGTTCCTCGCGACTTTAGATACCCTAAGTGGCCGCAAGCGCCCGCGTCACTGGCTCACCGTTCCGCTGCTTATTCTCCTGTCTCGAGTATCTAGAAATCCTCGATTGATGTTAAGTGTGCGAAGTCGCCGCAATCCGGCAGATCACCGGGAAATCCCTTCTCAAATGGCGCGTCAAATGTGGCAGCCCCGCTAGCTGGGCATTTCTGCCGCTAAAATAGTGGCTGGGACGTGGAGTACCCGTGCCACGCCCCACTTTATTTGGCTTTAGAGTGGTGCTCTTTCGAGACCCAAATAAAGTGGGGCGTGGCACGGGTGGCGTTCAAAATGAGAGCGTTTCTGTATTCCAGCACCACATTTTGTCCACGTGACGCTTGTGACGCTTGTTCCCAAAAATGTCGGCCAGGTCCCTGTCCAGTCGGTCAGTCCTACCTTTCTCATCCGCAATCATTCCGACGGACGTGCTCGTTCCATTCATCTCCAAGGGCTGCAGCTATGGCGGATCAAAACTGTCCACGCATATTTCGGCAACTGCAGGAAGTGCAGCGCCGTACTGCGCAGTGTGAGCGAGAGCTTGATGCCATCAAATCGCCGAAACGCGATTACGAGGAAGCGCTGGCAACTGTCAATGCCTGCCTTGATGAGACTTGGCAAACCCTGTACTCCAGTCAAAACAACTCTGAACGGTCTGAACTGCAGGAGAAGATCGTGGGGTACGGCCGCGAACTCGAGAGGCTGAAGATCACTTTCGAAGCCGGTCTGGAGGATGCGGAAGCTTCCTACAATCGTCAGATCGAGGCTGTCTGGACGGGCTATCGTCAAGATCTCATCACAGCGCTAGGTCCAGCGCTTGATCAACAGACGCTTCAGAAGCTATTGGTTAGTAATACACAGCAACTCTCGCCTGAGTCAGTCAGGAGCTGCAATAATGACTCTACACGGGCAATACGTTTACGCTCTATCGTGGAGTTGACTGGAGCAAAGGGTGGCACCAACAGTGTGAGTGTTCCCTTCTTTGCTAAAGTGATTCGGAATTGACAGGCCACCAAGCGCAAACGGAGGAGACTCACTAAATTTCCTTCCAGGCCGCGGAAGCAGCGGCGCATCACGGATGAAGCGACCAACATGGAGACCCACTTGACCACGGCCAACCAGTGCCAGGGGCGAGGAAATCGTACATCTCCCGTACCGTTCACCGACGACCAAGTGACCAACCGCGAAGAAGGCCGACAAGAGAACCAGCCTAAGGTGCCTATTCCAGGTGAGGTTTACCTTACTCGGGAAGGCCCGAATGCCCGGTCAGCAGTGTTGCTATTGCCGACGGAAAATCTACATGAGGTTGGCGTACCGTACACACTCGACCGTCTTGGCCTGACAAAGCACATCCCGGAGTGCTATGAGTACAGTCGTCGTGAAAAGATCTTTCGATGGCGAAAAGGGTACGAGGATGGAGGACATCTCGTTCATCAACGCCAATACCCTGTCATGTACTTCGATGGGTTGGATTTCCCGCGGACGAGTGCTGTCGGCTGGGTCGCTGCGGAAGACCTCGGGATCCTTGACTCGGAAGATGCGAAGGTTTGCAAGCTCGTCGAACACGCCGGGCAGGTCCGGAGGTATCTCTCGCAGCGGGAAGAATTCCGAGCCAAAAGAGGGCCAGACCATGGAAATACCGCTCGGCGTGCAGCATCCATTGATAGTAAGCTGCTATTGTCGACAGAAAAGTCCCAATAACTGGCTGACTTCAGCACAGGTGGCTACGGCGCAATTCAGCAGCCTCATTACTCGCCAACCCCCTCTACGCCCGATCAACACACTGCCAGATTGCATTCAGGCGACCCTTTCGAACCAAACCCTGAACTGCTTAGCGGGCCAGCCGCCGCGTGGAGCGGCCACGTACGTCTGCAAGGGCATAACCGGGAGCACGATTTAGCAAAGTCGGACCCAGTGGTTAACACACAGCAAAAAGACCAATCGGCAGGGGCCCAGGAGCAAACGCATCAACAACAGCAACGGAGCGAACAGGGACAATCTGCCAATTGCGACGCTGTCCACATGGCAGTGAACGTGGCCAATCAGGGGCAAAATCGTCATGTTCAGCGATCAGATGCAGAGGCGGACAAAGGCATCAAGGCCGGTCGCGGATATGAAAGTGTACCGGACAACGCTCCACAAGGGGAGCACAGCGTCGTGCCTGCCCGCGCTCCCATATCGGCTGAACAGATAACAGCGCCAGAAGCGGCGAACGTACATACCACGCGGAAAAATTCGCGGCGCGCAGAGCAAGGAATTGAGGCACTGACACCAAACTCGCCGTCAACGGCAAAAATCTGCAGCGCCGCTCCAGCCGACGAAGTGGAAGAACAGCCACCGGGCGACTCTCAGCCGGATGAGAGCGGACAGGCTGGCCGTCGGCAGCATCTTGAGGTGATGGATGGTGGACAACCCCGGCCATCTATCCCCGAGGTTCTAGATGCTAATCACAGAAAGCATGAGGCAACGCATTCCGAGCGGCTAGTACCAGATCACGACGACCTCGAAGCAACCAACGAGGCGCCTTGTCCAGATGGAAACTCGCGGGTTGGCGCGGTAAGCTCCAAGCAACCCGAAGGAATTGACAAGTCTGGCCTTGGTGTAGAAGATAGTACGGTCGCCGAATCTGCGAATGAGCGCTACAGCGGATGGTTGCGGCTCGCTTATCTGGCGAGGGCAGCTACAGGGGCTAGTCAAGCGGCGACAATAGAGGAAGGAGTGGGAGTGCCGGAAAACTCATCCAAACGGACGTTGCGCTCCTCTTTGCCCGAACACGAGCAAACCAGCCCTGCAGCCCGGCCGACCAACCAGGGCCACAATGTTACGCCTTTATCGGAGGTGTGCTTGGCCGGAACCCGGCATTCCGGAAATGCAAATCAACATTCTGCCCCGAGTAGTACGGCTTCGCAGCGCCACGATGCTGCAGGGTTGCCATCGTCCACCGTACGCACGCCACAGCAATGGAAATCCGTAAATAATTTCTCTTTGCCCTCCATCCAATTTCCATATGAAGCTATGGAGACTGCTAGTCCAGGTACCTCTCCTTCCGCAGCGCCTGCTGGCGCCGCCCCGATCCAGAGTGGCACTGCTACTCAGGGCTCCACCGTTGACCCCGTCGACGCCGAACCATCCTCTCCGGCAGACCTACAGAGGCACCTCTCGAGACCGGAGCCACGGAGGACGAGCAATACGGAGTATACATACAAGGGTTGGCCCCTGAGTCTCCCGCAATGCCTTATGGATCGATTGATGAGAGTCTCGGGGAATGGCACCCCCGTCCCCGAAACCTTCAAAGACGCCCATCAAAGGTACCGCTGCCCTTTCTGCCTGGACCGAGCCTGGATTAGGCCAAAATGGTTTGTGAAGCACATGCTAGACAGCCACGGAACCGTGCAGGACCCAGACGAGTAGAACCTAAATGTCTTTATAGATCATATTTTTATCACGCTATTTCTCCTTCCATTCGTTCGGCTTTCCCTCCGTCCAGCAGGAATCTCGGTGTGGCTAACAGACAGACCGTCTGACAGATTGATTGATAGATTGATTCAATTTTCCGCCCCGTGGACCCAACGGTCTTCAGGCTCTGTCCTCAACTACACTAAATACATGCTATACTACGCTTTCAGTTGAAGGGTCAGCTGCAGTGAACTTCTCTAGTGTAAGAGGCTGGCCCGGAGTTTATTCAACAAGCAGGTGCCTATGTGTTGTCTATCTAGAGCTAAGGAGAGAAGGAAGCCGAACTCGAGGCGAAGCCTCGAGTGCGAGCTTATATTGTACATCACAGAATGTTCTCGCAGCACCGGGCTCCGAGGAGCGGGGCCGGGGCTGGTGCGGGGCATGACCCACCGGACCCGGTACAACCGGGTCCATCTAGCCGGGCATAGCCCGTGGCATTACCCCCCTCTCCCCTCCGACCAGGCCGACGTCGACAGGGTTCTCTGGCCAGGGGCCGGATCTTGATGCGCCCACCGCAGAAGGCCAACATGAAAGCGCGGGTAAATTGAACCACGAACATCGAGCTCAACGACGTGCGAACTAATTACCTTCGTGATTGTGGTATAACTGTGGTGACGCCACTGAACAGGAACCGGTGGAACCTCAACATGGAGGCGAGCTTGACGTTCCAGAGCCAGCAGCGGTCAATGATGCGGATCTTCATTTCCGAGCACAAGTGGAAGGGGTGCTCGCCGACGGAGGAGGAAGCCGTCATGATCCTGAACCACGGCGACGACAGTGCGACACCGGTGCCGGCCGTGTGTGTGTGTGTGTTTATTACGCCCGGAGAATATCTCTAATAGGGCCTAGACGTTCTGACTATTGACGCTGCGATACACTGATGCAATGACACCCCAAGCCCCACGGATCTTCTTACGCTGCGCCAACCGTTCCACTTTTTGCTCCATGACAGACCTGCTTGAAGGTCAATTTCTCCAAGTGTTCAGCATCCTATCCTCAGCAACTGAAGCGCGATTTGTCGAAGTTGAAGCTGGTTGTGTTAGTTATTGATGGTGTTGGTACACCGATTGTACTTGACGAATTCTTTGTTGCAAATGGCTTTGCTTTTCGGTTCTCCCAGTGAACTTGACGTTGTGAACTGGTGTTCTCTCATGACGTTGGCCCTGATGACGGGCAGGGACCCGGGTGTGCCCTGTTCACCCAGGGGTGCCTCCAGCCGGTTTCGAACCTCTCTGCAGCGCAGAGACTCCAGACGTGTCACCACTACGCCATGGAGGCCGGAGCGAACAGTGGAGTGGTTTGCGCAGCGTAAAGATGATCTGTGGGGCTTGGGGTGTCATGCATCAATGTATTGAATCGTCAATAATTAGAGCGTCTAGGGCCCTATAGGAAGTTATCCTCCGGGCGTAATAAACCCATGCCATGCCAGTTCGCGTTTCCACTTCAATCATGAATTACTTCCCACCATGGCTCCAATTGATGAAGCGCTTGAGTTCCTAAAGTCGTGTGACACTGTAAACTATGCCAAGACTGCGCGTCAGTTCAATTGCGACGAGACTACCCTGCGACGACGACATCAAGGCAAACAGAGGTCAAGACAGGATGCTGACGGTTTGTATAAGTCACGTCTCTCAAAACAGCAAGAAAGGGATCTTGTTGCGTATATTCGCAAGCTTTCGTCACGTGGGATCCCACCTACGCTGCCGATGATCAAAAGTTTCGCCCAGGATATCGCCAAAATTGAGGTTGGAAAGGACTGGCCATACAGCTTCGTTCGACGCAACAGCGATGAGCTCGGTTGCACTTGGTTCGTCGGTTTCGACATCGCAAGAAAGAGAGCAGACATTGCCTCTAGGTACAGAGCTTACTATGAGCTCGTAAGTAGGCGCCCAAGTCCATCCCTTCTCTGTTGATCGTACAAGATTCGCGAGAAAATCGAGAAATACAACATCCTGCCTTGCAACACGTATAATGTGGACGAGAAGGGCTTTCTCCTCGGCATCATCAATCGTACCAAGAGAGTATTCTCTGTTCGTGCCAAGAAGCAAGGAAAATTGATTGGTTCTGCGCAGGATGGCAACAGATCATGGATCACGTTCCTGGCATGCATCTGTCAAGACCTGACGGCGCTACCCCCGTTTCTCATCTACCAAGGCAAGCCAGGGCAAGTTCAGGACTCCTGGTTGACGGAATTTGACCCGGAGCACCAAGCAGCGTTTTTCACAACCTCAGAAACGGGTTGGACGAGCCATGAACTTGGAAAGGGGTGGCTTATTGGTGTTTTCGACCGGTTCACGAAAGACGAGATGATCTAGATCGCTGCGTGCTCTCGTCTGACAAGTCTACTATGCTTCTGGTGCCGGCCGTCTTCATGTTCGTGGCGGGGATGCCGGTCGTCGTGAACCACAACACACACCAGGGGTTGAAGCTAGTGAACGGTGCCGGTTATAGGGCGGTGGAGGTGATTCCCGACAAGGCGTACCTTGGGCATCGGGTCTCGGCGGACATGACGATCCACTTCGGGCTGCCGGCGGGGGGAATAACGATGACGCTCTGCGTCTGTGGTGCGTGTTTTCAGCTGGACTCCACCATCCGCGCTCCACTGGCAAAATCCGAGTGGAAGTAGGGTAGGGCGCCCATATATTGTGGTCTGACGACCGTAACAGTCCCTGATACGCCTACATCACGGCAAAGATACCGGTCCGGCAACGAGACATTGCATATTTCGGAACATAATCACATTAGTCGCGGCAGATGCTCTCGTTGTATTGCCTGCCATGGCTTCCGATTAGGCCAGCCGAGGTCAAAAAGTCAGAAAAGGGCGCCTTTAGGCGAATTAAGAGTTACGATAACCTCAATCAGAGGCATGTTCGGCAGACACGCTGGGGATGTGACGCTATTGGGCCCCGCCCGCGAGTGTACGGACCCGCGAACCTATCGGCTCCCCGTCCAGGCGCCAATTCTAAAATGGCGCCCGGGCGCCAGTGTATCAGCCGCCTTGAGTACGTACAGGGCCGTACAGGCTGACACATGTCCCGGCCCCCGGCTCATGGTTTAACCCGAGCATTCGCGCTCCTCTTGTAGCGCATCAAGTTGCGACTGGATGCATTTTTGAAGCTCCTACTGTCATCATCACATCGCAATCACGAGACCTGGTGAGATGTTGGCATGTCGCCGTCACCACTGCCGCCGAGTGCCTTAAGCTCAGGCGACCCTTCCCCCTCTATCAATCAACCAGCTTGCTCTCCACCACTGCAGAGAACGGCTCTTTGTCCACCCCCTGTTTTGGACCAACCGACAGCTCGAGTTATTGCAGTGCTCCTTCAGCGACCCTTGTCCTACTCCGCCATTGACTTCAACAAACTTTACCGGCGAGCGTAGCGGCCTCCCGCTTGTCGCACGTCTGTTGAAGCGTTGACAGATGCTAGATCGAGAGCGTAGCATACTGGATATTCTCGCGCATTCAGACTGTCCACTTGTTGATCGGTCTGCCCCTCCACTCACTTTTGAAAGCTTTGTTCTGACAGACCCTATCCGTATAGGAAAAATCTACCCTTCTACTTTAACGGCCGGGGCCGCGTCATCCTTCATTGTGCCTCGCTCTTCCTCCGAGGCAAGCCCGACGCACGCTCACCTCCCATTGCCGCATATATCGACGAGCAGCATCTCCAACTCATACGTTCCGAAGCCTTAGAACCAAAGATCTCTCGACGACAGGGTCCACGTACTGCTGACCGTATTGCTTACGCTATACACAAACTCAAGTTAAAGAGCATTACGCCTACATAACCCCTACATGACCCATACATAGCTGCGCTTCTGATTGTTGTGGCACAAGAACAGTACAAGCAGGCTCTGGAACGGTCAGGCGATATACAAGAGAACTGTTCTCGTACATTCCCTGTATGTCACTTTGATCTCCGCATAAGTCATTTTACTGATATGAACCTCTATATTTAGTCTCAGGTGCTCTTCTCCTCTCCGAAGAGGGAGTGTTTGCACCTCTATACGGCCGACATCTCCTCCACATTCCTCCACAAGTTGATTACGCCAGCTGTTCCACCCTTAGACGGAGACGTTCGTCTCGATTCAAGTGACAGTTGTTCCCTACGTGCCTGTGAGAGGCTGGTCTGGAGTTTCTTCAACAAGCAGATGCCTTGGTATTGTCTATCTAAAGCCAAGGGGAAAGAAACAGAAGCTCGAGGCCACGCCTCGAGCCGGGACCTTTATCCTAACGGACCCGGTAAAACCGGGTCCACTATATCGGGTCCAGCCCGTGACAGTGCCCGGCAGGTCCCTTCGCGATCGTCTTCTCGCGCTTGTGCTTCCGCCTCAGAACCGTGAAATGGACAAAGAGCAGAAAGTACAAGACAAAGGCGCTTTACTCCGCCCCGGAATAACGAGTAGAGAACACGGAGAAGAGAAGTCAAGATAGCTTCTTCCAACTTGACCATCGGGGTGTGGGAGTTGCGGGCGCTTGCTCTTTCTGTTTATAGTGAGCGATTGTGGCTTTAGTCAATGACGAGTGAACAGACTATTGCTTAGTCGATCGATATGCCGGAATGTCCTCCCGTGTCGGTTGTATCTAGGGTCCGCCTTATTCTTACGAAATTATTCATGGCTGCTTATGGCTGATCTTGTCATATTTACTATAAGTACGCTTCTAGCACCTTAATTGATGGAGTGTGCATTCCACTTTTGCATGGTCTAGTTGGTACTTGACAGATCTGAAATTTAATATTTCTCATCTTTCAATCTAGACGATAGGGTGGTATTTTGAATGCGAATGAAAGCATAGTCTCTAGTCGTATGGTCCTTGAGAAACTGATGAATCTGGTCGGCCTACGCTCGAGACGTCGGGAGATCGGAATAACGCTCAGTGATCCTGCATGTGTGACTCACTACGACGGTTGCGTTTGCGTATAGCCACGCTGTGTCACGGGCTGTGCCCGGCTTGGTGGACCCGGTTGTACCGGGTCCGGTGGGTCATGCTCGGGTGGCAGCACCGGCCCCGCTCCGCGGACCTGGAAGCTGCGAGAACATTCTGTGAAGGGCAATATAAGCTCGCACTTGAGACGCAGCCTCGAGTTCGGCTTTCTTTCCTCCTTAGCTCTAGATGGACAATACATGGGCACCTGCTTGTTGAACAAACTCCGGGCCAGCCTCTTACATCGCTGGAACTTTTGCAATATGCAGCCAGGCATGTTCCCTGTCGTTTATCGACAGCGTGCGTCGCGAGGGGGGCGTGCATGGGAAATATGCAACTTACAAACCTGCTTTAATATCCGACTTGTGGACATTACGACAACGACGGCTGCCTAGGTAGGAGCTCAAATGATGATTGGGCCCTGCATCAATAGCACCTTGATGTCAATCACAAGCGGCCTTTTGCATAGTAATATAGCGCCTGATCCAACAAACTCTTTGTGTCATGCGCCAGTGGTGCATACTGTAGGTAGCTCAGCTGAGCAACGGCATCAAACCATGTTTAAGACGTTTTTTTTTAAGATATCAGCTCGGCTTAGCATACGTCTTCCAATAAAGTCGAGCCTCCGCTTGGGAACAACATGCTGCTATTCTTGCCAAGAGAGCATAACTAGGGTCTGGTAAGACAGGAGAACGACAACCATAGCTGATTGAAGTCTTAGAACTTTGTTTCTATCGCCACGGTCGGCAGATTGCCCAAATAGGCAACTGATGGAGAGACTTAGTTGACTCATGATCTAAAAACGGATCATAAAGAGGAGGCTAACGCCGCTATGACTGATGTGACCTTACAGTTGAGCTGAAGTAAACCCTCGACAAAGCGTTACCTGCCAGAAGCAAATCCAAGCTTAGCCGTTATTGTAGTAGAGCATCGGTGTTACTCCGTAGTGAGTGGTAAGCAACGGTGCCCCATCCCACCATCCGTGCGCTCGTATGCAATTTGCGGGTCAAGCGGTCATTGGACAAGATGGCATGGCGCTAAAAAGTCGGTATTAGCACGGACATATTTCCGGAAGAAATAGGGGATGCCAAATAACATGAACCTACAAAATAGGGGAACTGCACAACGTATAAATGCACAACGTATAAGAATCCGGTCTTCCCTCCTGGGCCTTCCTTCTCGTGCACACATTGTCTTCACTATTAGTGTATGTATCTACGAACATCAGTCATACTTCTTTCAAGTAGCTCAAAAGCTCGTATTTGATCATAGCCGTCGCTTCGTCGCATCAACATATGTAAGTTATCAATTCAGGAGACTTGTTGTATAACGGGACTGACCAGTTCTCTAGTTGCAATAATGAAGGCAATTTTCGCAGTCGCCTTGGCTTTTGCGGCCGCCGGTTATGCTTGCGAACAACGTTGCTTCGTCAACCAGGCCCAGAGCGGTGGAAACCAATGCACCTATGACTGCCATGCCGATCAAGTGAGGTCGGCCCAACAGAATGCTGCGGATTTTGGGGGTGCCCTTCGGCAAAAGGGCTATCAGTGCTCATCGAACGCAGGGCAAGTGGTATGCCAGAAGAGCGGAAATTTTGGAGGCTGTGGCGACCATTCATGGAACACTGGTCGAGGTTGTTAGGATGGCTACATTGATGTATCATGTATCCCAGCTGCGACGGCAAACTAGGGCCCGGATTGTGGATTGGCTACATCCATTCCTTTATGTGTACCTGTTGGCTCCACCTTTTCGCAAGGGCCAACTAAGTAAGTGTGCAGCGTTTAGTTGGCCCTTGCGAAAAGGTGGAGCCAACGGGGATCTTGGGCCACTTATGGCAGAGCTGCTTATGAACGGATCGAGAAGCAATCGTACTGTCCAGACAAAGATCTTCCAATAGTTTCATTTGTTCCGCCGTTAACTTTCTCCAATGGTAGTGCTCCGAAAGACTGTGCGATGGGCCGTGGTCTCGATGAAGAGAGCTCACAATTCTCATGGACCACTCGTAATTGTTGGCCTGGAGGGATTGAACGATGACTTTGAATGGACAGTTGGCGGCTATCTTTGCTGTATTCGTATTGCGAATTTTGGCCACGCATGCCTTTGGGTTGAAATACCGACTCTTGTCACATGCAAGTTCATATTTTATCGTTCGCTTCTTCGCCTTATCCTTCTGACTTCGTATAGTAACGATGCCCATCCGATTCTGAATGCAGAACGCTTTCAAGACATCAAGGAGTCGATCAAAAGACTCATAGCTTGTTGTCAGTAGGGGAGAGTCCGATGGAAACTCTACCTCCCATGGCTGACCATCCCAGTCGTCGTTGTCGTGGAAATCGTCGCAGTCGTCGGATTCGCTGAACTCATCGGCTGAATCGACTGGTAGCTCTCCACCTGGTTCGGAAAGCGTCGGAGGAAGCGCCGGAATCAGAGCTGGAGAAGTCATGGCAATTGAATGTTGCTAGGTCGCGCTGTGAGCCTGTTGTGCTTAGTGAAGCTGGTGTATTCCAGCCACTTCCAGACTGTCAGTTACTCTTGTTTCAACTGAACTGAAAACACTATCTGCAAATTTTCAGAATACTGTACGGATATAACCTCAGGTACTGGAAGTACTCATGTGTTAGGCGCACAGCCACGTTGTAACTTGTAATAGAGAGTGAAGAACGGAGGCGATCGATGCAATTGTTGATCTCTGGCCACTCACCAACTTAGGTTGGGGAGCGAGGCCTCTGTTAATACACCAGCTTCCTCCGTGTTTCCACGG
Source organism: Hirsutella minnesotensis 3608 (assembly GCA_000956045.1). Taxonomy (NCBI): domain Eukaryota; kingdom Fungi; phylum Ascomycota; class Sordariomycetes; order Hypocreales; family Ophiocordycipitaceae; genus Hirsutella; species Hirsutella minnesotensis. Next base: position 67,861 of record KQ030621.1, read on the forward strand.
ACTCCCCTCCGTGTTGTTACGGAGTCTCAATCCCTTGGGGCAGGGCCTACAGGCTACGTCCCAGGCGCGTGACACCATGAGCCTGGTGGAACCGTGGAAGGACGTCCTACAATAGGACTTCCTGCCAAATCCTATTGTACAATTAGGGCTCAATTATAGAAGGATTACTGAAATGCTAGATTGGAATTTGTGGCAAGCATCTCCAACACAGGAGTTAAATGGATATATCTCCTTCGCTTCATAACTGGCGTTGACAAGTCGCAAGAATGCTGTCTGCGGGATCGTTGGCGAAGTCGGAGTTCTTGTGGCTATGCTGTGGCTGAATATGGGGGGGTGCGTGCGAATAAAGACTGTCCTGATTTTGGCTCTTTTCTTGTAACGGTCTCAACTGAGTGTGTTGACAACTAGCTGAGCGACTGCGACGAGTATCCTAAAGCTAAGGATAAAAGAAGGGAAGAGAGAAAAGAGAAAGATCTAGAAGCGAAGGGAGTTCTTGAGCGAAGCTCAAGAACGCGAGTGGGGCTTGTCGAGAGTGGAGCCGAGACCCTCACGGGCTCAGCCCGTTACATTTCTCTGCGTCCAGAGATCAATCATCTAATTTTGGCTCTTTTCTCTGCGTCCAGAGGTCAATCATCCGACTTTGGCTCTTTCCTGGGCGTGCAGAGATCAACTATCCGATTTTGGCTCTTTTCTGGGCGTCCAGAGGTCAATCATCTGATTTTGGCTCTTTCCTGGGCGTGTGTAAGGGGCTGGCCCGGAGTTTATTCAACAAGCAGGTGCCAATGTGTT
>KQ030622.1:0-47189 GCA_000956045.1 Hirsutella minnesotensis 3608
GCTCTATGGGGGGAACCCTTCGGGCGTAATACACATAATAATAATAATAATAATAATGCGCTCCCGTCCCGACCAGAATCTGAGGCAACCCCCATGCTTCTGAAGTCAATGACAGAATGGAAGTCGGTGTTACAAATTGTGCAACCTAATTCAAAAGAGCTTGACGCGCTCTGAATCACCTAACTGGTCCGTTAGTCGATTGCTGCACTTTATGGAATGGGTTTTTGCCTGCGTCAATGATGTTCGGCTTATTGACCGCCCCGAGGTGAAAAAACACAGGCTTCAATTATACAAGGAACACTGCTGTATCCCGTGCTTTTGTCCATTGATTCGGAAATGCAGCCATCAAAAAACTCAGTTGGAGCTAGGTATGGGGTTCCGAATGAGCATCCGCTCATTCCGCCGAGTTATCTTCTTCGATCGGATCAAATGGCACCACTGAGTACATTTTCCATCCTGCGATGCTGACAATGCGCATTTGCATTTGAGACATTTTGTGCCGCATGGCCCCGTACGTGAACGACTTAGAGCCTTCGAACACGCTCTGAGAGCTCGTCAAATATAGCGTGATCTGCGCTACACGGCTCTTTTTCAAGGAACAGATCCTGAAGTGGATTCCACCTGCGAGTGAGCTGAAGGGATGTTCTCGTTGGTGACCATAGGATGCCCTACAATCCAGAGTAGTTTTTCAACCGAGCTCAATAAGCAATGCGTATCCATGAACATGTCGCCAACCATGTGAGAATCATCCAAGGTGAAGACGGCGCGAGGTACAATCTTGCAATCTTGTCGGGGGGGGTTATAAGAATATCCCCAGGCTCAAGCACTATGATCCTAACGGATTCAGAGATCCACTCACCACCCTCGTTAAGGGGCTTCAGAAGCAGTTCGGACTTCCTTCTGCCTGGGTCTGCCTTTCTCCAATCAATCAGCAACAGCGACGGGCCCTCTAATCGACCTTTACGGCCTTTTTTTCGAGCTCTGCGTACTCGGCATTTTATGGCACAATCTCCATGCAGCATAGCATCAGTTTGAGTTGCAGCGAAAAAGAGGCGCGCACGAAATGGCTACCCTCCGAAATAATATTGAAGCGAATGCACGAGGGATTTTTCGGTTACGAGATTTGCACAGATGGGTCTCTTTTAATGGTGTTCGGGCACTGAGTGGCGAGCAGCTGGTTGTCTGGTCTATGCTGTTTCCCTTTTATGCGGTCAGCGTACTGGGTTTTCTAGTCAGAAGCTCCGTCATCCCTCGTCGCGTTCATGTCATTTTGGATGTCTTATGCCTTATGGCCCTGCATTAGGGAAGTGGCTCTGGGTACAAGAGTTCGCCACCTGACCGGCTCTTAAGATATTGTGGTATAACTTCAATTTTCTCGGACTCTGCATGATATAGCCCTACTGTACCTAAGAGCGTGATTGTTTTAGCACCGGTTCATTCAGCGAATTGGTTACGAATCAACCAAGTGAGGGTCCATTGCGTTCTTGAAAAGACCCGCGAGCCTTCATCGACGGGGTCATATGGCACCAGCTTGTACAATTTCCATCCTGTGAAACTGATCGTCTGCATCTGCAATTAACGCATTTCTTTCCACAGGGCCCTTTGCATGAGCAGCTTAGAGCCTGTCGTAGGCTCTCCGATAGCTCATCGAATTTGGCGCAATCGTCGCTAGAAGGGTTGTTTCGAAGATATAATTCCCGAAGGTAACTCCACCCGCTGATAACCTGAGGCGGTATTCTCTCGTTAGTTACTTGTGGATGCTTTGCGATCCAGCAGAGCTTCTCGATCGAGTCCAAGATACGAAACTTGTCCATAAACATGCCGCCAACCATATGGGAGTCTTCTAAAGTAAGAACGGCGTGAGGTATTATCTCGCCGGGAGGCATAATAAGAGTGTCTCCTGGTTCGAGAACAATAACTCGAATAGATTCGGGAATCCATTCGTCGCCTTGGGCTTCAAATTTCGTTATGTCGGCGAGATCTCTTCTTGAAGGGAAGATCCAGACTTTCAGACCCCACATGTTGCGAACCCAAGTCCCATCAGGACTGTCCACGTGAAACCCCGTAAAGCATCCTCGTTGCGCAAAGAGCGAGAACAGTAGGCTAGCTTTGGCGCCTTCGGCTGAATAGCTTCGTTTCCGGGCCATATTCCCCTGAGGGTGATGCGCCTCTAGACGAGAATTGATTGCCTGGATCAGACAAAACCGAGGGTGATTCAGGATTGCGGGAGCGACCGGCACCTGTCCAAAGAACTTCAGGCTAAGCAGATTAATTGGTAGTCGCCGGTCGCTTAGTTTATTTCCGTCTTTGATGCGACTAATCACCTCGTCGGCAGGCATTTTAATTGGTGACTTGTTTGTGGTACTAAAATCTTGGACATCCACCTCATACTTTCCAATATGGTCGCCTAATGCCTCTAAGAATTGCTTTAGTCCGGTGTCGAAATTCAGGAGCTGGCTAGGCCTAACAACGGTAGGCCTTAGTAGAGTTATTTCGTCGATTCGGCAGTGATTTAACTCGCTTTCCTGCAAATAGCAAACGTCCACGTCGTCGCGTAAACTCTGACCTTTGTGAATATAGGAAAGGCGTTCGATCCGCGCGAAAGGTATATTCTGCCTTGCTGGGAACATTCTGAGAAGCAATTTTATGTTACGGCACCATCTCGTGTTGCGAGGCTGTCCGAGGTCTGTTGTCTGCAGCTCTCGAAGTAGATGCTGTATCTTATACTCGAATTGGGCACTCATATTAATAGATGAACAACTCCTAGTCGTTGAAATAAGAAGCGTGGATCTACTGTCCGTTTGTCCCGGTGACATGGTGTGACGTCCTGGATCGAGGGTGTCCACTTCGTTATATAACCTATGTGCAGTTTGAGATTCATGCTGAAGCCTCCCGCTGCGGAGAAAAACCTCGTTACATGTTGCACATCGGAAATGTTTTGCCTTGCGATGTTTGGATATCTTTCGGCGCTTGATTATCGATCCGCATCCAAGTTCGCAAGCAATCGTGGGGGAAGCTGCCGGTCGCCTGTGTAGAGGGATAGGTTCCCCGGAATGGCCAGTCACTGCAACGTGATCCTGCCACTTAGTCCCAAAAAGGACGTTTCCACAACAACGAAAGTGAAGCAACTGTCGATGTGTCCGATAGCTATTCGGTTTGTAGCTGTTGCCACAAGGGCAGGGAATCGAATCCATCATGATTGGCAACAGAAAGAATCGTGACGACTAATATAGTGATGAGGGATGCGTTGACGTAGAAGCGCGAGATGGTGGGCGCAGAGGCGCTAGGCAGTGAGTGGATATATAATCGCAAGACGGTTGGGGGCACAAAAGAGCAAGATGGTGGGGGCCACAAAAGAGCAAGATGGTGGGGGGCACAAAAGCGCAAGATGGTGGGGGGCACAATAGCGCAAGATGGTGGGGGCCACAAAAGAGCAAGATGGTGGGGGGCACAAAAGCGCAAGATGGTGGGGAGCACAAAAAGCGCAAGATGGTGGTGAGGTTACAAAGGCGTAACAAGGCCAGGCAACTCCAGTGAAAAGTGATCGAAGGTTAGCAAGGATGCAGATGGACGAACTTCTGCGAGACACGGTAGGCCTTGTGAGAAAGATCTTACAAGGTCGTGCACCAAAGTGGTTCGCGGGCAACAGCCTTTGAGCCTCGACTGCATAGCTGATACGTTCTGCGACGACTGCCTCCAGAATCTTGCCAAGCGTCGACAGGAGAGAAATCAGTCGTCACGCCTTGGCCAGGGTGTAATCGTCCTTACCCGGCTTCTTCAGCGGGATGATCTTGGCAGTCCGCCATTGATGGGGCACCACGCCTTCTCGAAGCGATGAGTCGAAGAGCGTCCACACCCGGTGCTTGACCACGTGCCGGAGCTTCTTCCACACGATCGCAGGAAGGCTATCCTCACCAGGCGCTTTCCAGGGCTTCGTCACTATCAACTTCTCCTTAATCTCTTGCAAGGTGAGGTCTGGCATAGCTATTTCTTCTCTCTGCGGACGTTCACCCTCCGGCTCGATCCTCGTTAGCAGAGGCGGAAAGAAGGTACTCAGGAGTTCCTCGGCTTGCTCGCCCTTGCTTTCGGTGATCGAGCCGTCGCCTCTCTTCAGCGGGGGCACCTTGTTATCCGTCATCTCCGTGCTAGGCTTTAGATACTCGGCAGCCCTCTAGATGTTGCTCCCTTCGATAACGAAGTCATCCCAATGGGCCTTCTTTTATCTCCGCAAATTGTCGTGGTACTCCTTCGCAGCCTCCTTAGCGCGCTGCTCAGATCCGGCCGCGATTGACCGGCTCTTCACTGCGCCCTTGCTTAATTGCGCCAATACGTGTACGTCCGACGGAGTCGCGTCAAGTCTTTTGTCCACCATCGCTTCGCGTATAGCGGCGGCTGGGCTCGAGGAGTTAGATCTCAAAGCGCCTTGGTGACCACCCGCATAAGCTGATCCGCCTGCGTCTGCACCTCCACGGAAGAGGCCGAAGCTCGTCCTCGACCCTGGTTGCGATGGCGATCCACGGCGCGTTCTTGAGCATTAGGCGCTGCGGAAAGGTACGCTCCGGCACTCGAATGTCGAAGGTCGTCTAGATCGCTCTATGGTCTGATCCGTGCTCTATTGGATGAATCACGCAGGATGTTATCTCGTCCGCCAGTTCCGCTAATGCCAGAACCAAGTCGATAGTGCTCTCCTCGTCCGACCTCTGCCACGTTTTCGTCCCTCTCGGGAGAAGGCTGCTCAGACTAATGTCGTCTATCAGGTCAATAATGGGCTGGCCCTCCCCTTGTCTGCTCGCTGGCACTTCATCTCCGCCCTAGAGGAGGTCGTGGCGGTTAAAGTCCCCCGCCAAAACCACATCGGTATATCTCCCTGTCCCATTGCGGAAGCGATCGATTACGTCGCGCAATAGTTCCATCGCGTCCGTCAGCGCCTCGTCGTTCCTTCCTTGTATATATACTAACACCACCATCACCTCCCTTCCCTTAAGTCGGGAGTACCGCTGCTGTGAGTTCGGCCGACGGCATAGGCACTTGCTCCGCCTTAAGGTCACTTCGGATCCAGAGCATACTGCGAATCGGCTATAGGCCATCATAAATACACGTCGGCGTCGGACGGGTCGATGGCGACGGGCTAGCTGGATCTGGACCCGCCCCCACATCCGCCAGCCCACATCCGCCAGGGGCACCACCTCTGGCATTGCCGTGGTGGCACGCGATATCAACACCTACCCCAGAGTAAAGAGTAAAGAGAAATATATTTATCTACAGTTCGAGAGCCGATTGAGCCCTTTTCCGTGCTTCGATATCCCCTCAGTACCAGCTTGGCTGGTGAAGGGAAACCGGAATCCAGAAAAGCAGGCTTTCTATCCATAAGCCGTATGGAATAAGTAATCCATATTCCATATTCCATATGACTTAATCCATATTCCATACAAGATCGCCGTATTCCATAAGTATGGAAATACGGCGGAACAATGTTGATCCCATCCAACCCCTGTTCAGGGGCTTCTTATGATGATCTGCTCTGGTAATCCGCGACAACTTCTCCCGTGATGGTCCTTTGTTCCTGGAGGTGAAAGGCAAAACATCTCATCAAAATGTCGCAAGCCTCTTCTCATACCTCCGATGTGTCCAATGATAGTGCGATCAGTGCTTTCTCTACCGCCGAGCTTTACACGACCAATTGCTCCTCTGCTCTCCGAAATCGAGATAGCCTTGAGGACCAACGGAAACGAAAACGCAAAACGACTGCAAACACCTGGGTCCATGCCCGTGAGCCTCGGGACTCAGAGCCCGCCCGATGTAGTCGAAAGAATGAAAAGATATACTACTGCATGCACTGCACTGATCCTGCCTATTGCACGACTGTTTCGACGACTTTTCGCAATCATCTGCTGAAAACCCACGGGATCGAGTTACAGACCGACGAGAATCCAATCAAAAGGCAGCGTAACACTCTCATTCAAGATGCATTCGCAAAAGCAGGAGAGATGCGCGCCGCTAAGCGGTCGATGGAGCAAGAAGAGACGCTTCGAGCGGCCGTCAACCGGAAAGCGGCGGTTGAAGCACTAGTACAGCTTGTGACCGTTCGCAACCTCTCGTACAATTGCTGTTCTTGGCCCGAGCTGCACTCTTTCGTTTGTGCCATCAACAACACCGCAAATGATCTTATAAGTCTCTCGCATGGTTCCATTCAGAAGCTTGTCTCCAATTCCTATTCTGTGCACAAAGACATCCTGCGAAGGAAGTTACAGTCTTCACCGTCAAAGCTCCATCTGTCGGCTGATGTGTGGTCCGCGCCGAATCACAAAGGCTTTCTCGGAATCTGTATCAAATTTGTAGATCCGGACACAAAGGACAAGTTACAGGCGCTGCTTGCTCTGTCTGAGCTGCCAGGCCTCGATGGCCCCGGCGGTCACGGAGCGGACGAGCAGTGGAAACTTCTTCAGAACGTGCTCGATGATTACAATATCTGGAGCAAAATCGGATTTTATACTGGCGACAATCACGGTTCAAACGACAAATTGTGTCGGCTGCTCAGTGGGCATCTCCACAAGAAAGGTATTCAATGGAATGCAAGAAGACAGAGGATCAGATGCCACGGCCATGTCATAAATCTCGCTGTCCAAGCATTCCTTTTCGTGGAGTCTAAGGAAGCAGCTCAGGCGGCTCTGGAGGAGATTGAGGAGGATGATGAGATCGGGCTAGCTGCCGACTTTGCGACAAAGATCAAAGCACAAAAGGCACTGGGCTGGCGAAGACTAGGACCGCTCGGAAAAGTCCATAATATCGCCGTTCACATGCGAGAAAGTGATTATCGTTGGAACCATTTCAGAAGACGCGCCGGAAGATCTCTGGGTCTCGACAATGACACGCGTTGGAACTCGTGGTTCCGTCTTTTGGATGTCACCTTGGATCTCCAGGAACACGTGGAGTGGTACCAAAAGAATTATTACGACGACTTACAGAGGGACTACCTCTCACCCGAAGAGTGGCGGACCCTCGAAGAAACACGTGCATTCCTCCAACCGTTTTGGAAGATCACCCAGCTAACCGAGGGGCGCTATGCCACGCTTGATCGCACTCTCTTCACGATGGATGTTCTCCACAAGCATTACACGCAATCTTTCGAAAAGTACTCGGACAGACATTCGCTACGTAGCTGTATCGCAGCTTCTTGGGCCGTCTTTGACAAGTACTATCGACTGACGGATGAAAGCCCTGCGTACGGAGCAGCGATGATACTCCATCCGTCGAGGCGTTTGGCTCACATCCAAAAACATTGGCCGAGGTCTTGGCATAAGCCGGTCTTGGATAGTGTGAGGAAATACTGGGAGGAACAGTACCAAGTCTTGCCAATAAGTACCACGATCCCGGAGCTAGGAAACGAGTCTCACCAGCTTGATGAGTACGATCTGCTAGCCCGGGAGCTTGATGTCGTCAGTCCAGCCATGAATGAGGTGGACGAGTACAAATCCTTTACTATGCAAACACCAGTATCTGTCGACTGTTCTCCGCTGACCTGGTGGCTAAGGGAGGAACAGCAACAGAGATATCCCCGTCTTTCCAAAATGGCAATTGACATTCTCTCAATACCTGCTATGTCTGCCGAGACAGAGCGTGTCTTCTCTGGCGCGAGAAGGACGATATCGTGGAATCGGTGTCTATTAGGAAGCCAAACGATCGAGAAAGGCGAGTGCATGAAGAGCTGGATCAAAAGCGGTATCACACGAGGAATACCAGTTGATGTACTTGACGGTGAGGTTGAGGGACACGATGATAGTTGGTGAGACGATCCTATCTGCGGAGTAAATCGTGGCCGCAATGATAGTCTCCAAAGGGAGCTCATAATAAATGACGTCATTCTCTTTATTCCATACGTATGGAATAAGCTTCCATACGAGGTATGTTCCATATTCCATATTCCATACGGGCCCATATGGAGTATGGAATATGGATAGAAAGCCTGCAGAAAAGTGGGACGTAGCACGAGTAATTGCCCGTCGTCAAAGCCTCGGGTCGCGATCAGGCGCCCGCGTCTGTCTCCACCAGTGCCATCTTCATTCCAGACTTGATGAATGGAATCCAGCAAAGCATCATTAGAAGACTGGGTTGTGCCGTATATGAATACACTGCCGCTGCTTCTCTTGTGTGGCGATAGTTCCGGCAGCGTTACGTGGCCATTCTCTTGATACCGAAGGGCGATGAAAGCCCCAGGCCAGGCCTGCAGTGACAGCAGCGAGCTCGTGTAATTACCTATGGTTCTTTACAGATTCTGCCTGCATACTTGTGCTCACCTCCTCCAAGGATGGATTTTGACGCGATACGGCTCCACGAGGGTACCCAGGCGATCCCACCATCTTGCCATTTTCGTCAAACACCACAAGCTGCTCGACCCACGAGTGACTCAGCGACCCATCAACGAGTGCGAGAAAGGAAGTCACCTGCTGCCAAGACATCTGAAAAGGGAGAATACGGTATACATCTGCAATTGAGCAGTGGTTCATGACCTAAGTAGTTGTGGCGCTTTATACGTGTAAGAATTCGTGTATGCGAAGCGCTAAAGTAAGCGGACTTATTAAGTTGGCACCAACCTTCGCTTTAGCGGACGCGGGTTTGGGGGCTTTGTTTAAACAAATTAAAGACGCAGACCAAGCCTCCGTGTTAACTTAGACTCCATTTGCTGCCACATTATATGACCGACTTCGACTCAAGACCGCGATTGCAGGGCGTACGATCGGTGCCATTCTGGTCAACGCTGCGCCGAGCACATCGGCGACGCTAAGTGTAATGTATCAATTCGATGCTTCACACTGAACCTAGTATGTACCGTAGTCCGCAGCCGATCTAGCACCGCTGTGCGCCGCAACGAAAGGGCGCTGCTGCAAAAGAATGCTGTGGCGGACTAAAGAAGCATCGCAGCACAATGGTGCGCCGCTAGAGACATGGCGCAGCCAAAAATATGTCCCAGCCAAAGAACGGCCCCAGCCAAAGGACGGCCCCAGCCAGAGGACGGCCCCAGCCAGAGAACGGCCCCAGCCAGAGAACGGCCCCAGCCAAAGGACGGCCCCCAGCCAAAGGACGGCCCCAGCCAAAGGACGGCCCCCAGCCAAAGGACGACCCCAGCCAAAGGACGGCCCCAGCCAAAGGACGGCCCCAGCCAAAGGACGGCCCCAGCCAAAGGGACGGCCCCAGCCGAAGAATACCGTAATTACATGAACATGAGTTACCGACTGCAATACAACTTCGACTCCACATTTCGCAGCGCGGGAATCTCGAACCAACGCAAGGTTATTTACAGACTTGGAGTGAAGTGTCACGCATGGTGAGTTATATGGACCAGGTTTTCAGGCTGCAAGAAAAACGTAACCGAGGAAGAACACGGCCGTCGACGGCTTCACGGCTGCCAAGATAGCTCGGGCGACTTGAAGCATACGTAAGTAAACTGCCTCTTCCTCACAACTATGGCGCCAAATCTCGAGATACATGAGCGAGACAAATATTTTGCTACTGATTTATCCACGGCGTGGAACATGTTGAACCTGTAAGTACATACAGCTGGTGAGGCAGCACCGGTGCAGCGGCCGCCGATTGCCAAGCAATACATGTAACCAACCAGCTGTGGTTTGTTTGTCGAAACTTTGTTAATTCTCCACTGTAAAACCTCTTTTTTGCCCTACGTGTGTGGCAATGGCTGCTCGGCTGATTCAGAGAGCTGAAAACACATGGATACTAGCTTCGGAGGCAGCTTCCCACGTACTTCAGCAGCCAGCATCTTGAATGTCGAGTTATCCATTTTTCTGGAGTCGTTCCTGTTCAAGAGTTAGCTCTAGCGAGTTAACGGAACCAGAATTACGTGCACAAAAGTCTCCGCCATTTTAGAATAAATCGCCAATGACAAAACAGATCCTTTAGACAGCTCACACCATCGTTCGCCCTGCTGTTTGAGCTTCGACACATAGTTTCTCGAACATCTTGTCTTAGTGATCAAGAAAAGTGTTTCAAGATAGACATCAATGGCGCCGGTGGCATCACCATGTCCTATCTTCGAGGTGATCAACCCGCTCATCCGGCCCTGTTTCCTGCGTTTCTCCAAGGCCTCAAGAAATCCGAGTAATTGTACACTGCCAAATCTAGGCTGAAGATGAGGTTCCTGTCCTGTTATAACGTAGTTCAAGGCGCTGACAGCAGCATGAAGATTGAGATCCACAATAGATACATCCGGGGGAAAAGACGTTAATTTCACTAAAGACGTCCATGCTTGTAGCAGGTGTTTCCCGTTCTGAGTCAAAAGCTCGGTAGCGTCACCCAAGATAAACTTCTGGCTGTATATTACCGCTTGAGATAACTCCTTCTTTCTCGTTCCTGCTTTCTTCGTGATTTTGGAGCTCTTCGCGCTGGTGTGCGATACCTGTGAAGTAGGTATCGATTTCACTGAGCGCACACTAGGCAGAGGGCTTGCCTTCTGGGCGGTACTCTCTCGAACATTCCTAAGACGATTATTTCGGTCTAAGGCATCAGGCGACGTCGGAGTTTGGGTGTGTGATGCTTTCGCTTTGGTCGGCGTCGTGTTGGACATCACGATGTCACCGTCATAGTCTTTAAGAATCATGGATCCGGAATGAGTCATCTCAGATCTCCTGGGGGAGGGCAACATGGTCTTTTTACCAAACCGAGCATACTGCTGGTTGCTGCCAGGAAGGTTTTCGAAGACCCGCGGCCAATGAAACGACTCTAAGTTTCGCACGTTGATGCTTTGAAAGTCGAAGTCGCCGCCATCGTGCAACGCCAACGAACTCATAGCGCGGGTGAGGTCGTCAAGCATATTAAGGGCATTGTGACATTTGAAAAATATGTTCCAGTGGCGACACTATTCGCGGACATGCTCCAGAATTTATATTTCCTAGAAGTCGAAAACAAACACCCTGACCGCGCTGTGGCGGTTCACTAAAGTAAGACTATTGCTTGAAGTAAAGTTCTTTCTAAGGAAAATACGTAATCCTAATATTTCTCGTAAAATGTGCACGAGATCTAGAATAAAATTATCTACTTAATATGACGTGAGCATCCTTGTTAGGCTGGACTGCTGAGATACGCTCTTAGAACAGTACTTATCATATGTCATTGGGTAGAAACCTTTTCCACACATACTGGCTTAGCTATTCCACGTATATACGGCATGAGAGAATTTGAAGCCATACTTAAGACGCTGAACCGCCATTCATAGCCGCAAACGTCGATTTCATATCGCACGATAACGTTACCTTTGAAGGCAGCTGCAATCACTGTCATTATTTCAAGATTGTTTTTTGAATGCACACTTAATTTCCGCCGATAATGATGCACTTCAGGAATTCTATGCTAGAGGTGTTGAGAGCGTTCTTCTGAGCTTCGGGATGAGTAGAAATACATAGACAGTATGCATCACCAAGCAAACAGCAAACCAGAGACCAATAACAGCTAGACTAACAATTGCCATTACGGACCACTGTCCTTCTTGCATAGCATATACATTTAGCATCGTTGATCCCATTCCCATTATTGAGTGTAGCATTGTTGGGCTATTATAGTAGCTTTATTAGCAGAGTAGAGGTGTGGAATCACGCAAGCTTACACCACCAAGAAGCGGTTAACCCATATGCAGTTGTGCCTCCGCTTTGACCAAAGCCAGATCAGCCCTATTGTTGCAGTGAAACAGGCGATCGTAGCGAGAACCACTAAAGGTATGTTTCGAACGGCTCGAACAAGAACTTTACCAAGGTCGCCGGTCTTTTCGGCTGCGTCAAAAAACCGCTTGGAAGCGTAAGTCGAAGGCGAAACTAGGAAGCCCGCGAGTAAAAGCCACGAGAAAAAGGCGGATAAAGTGGTGTATACTAAAGGAACATTTTCGACGCCCAGTAGAAGTTGATCATATTGAGACAGCATGGTACGGGCCCTGCCAGTCGCTTTTTGTCCGCTGTCCGCACTAGGTAAACGACAGTTCATGATAATATGGGGCCAGTTTAAGTCTCGTCTGCATTATACATGTACTAAGCACATATTTGAGGAACTTTAATCACGTTACCCGAATGAAGTTAATAGTAGTCTAGGTAAGGCATCGCTTATTTCAAGTGTGTCAGTCAACGAGGATTTGCTTTCCTTATATGTATTCAATCCTAAGTGGCTTTATGTTAGGGGTCATCTTTAGAGGGTCGGGGCGGGGTCTGCACTAAAAAAAGAGTAGCAGCTTACGAGAATTAGTACATGCGCTTTATCGTTATGTTTAATGTAGCTCAAACTAAGGGGCTTGATTGAGAAAGTGGTTTTTCTTTCAATCCAAACCTAACCTTCTATTTTCTTGACCTAAACAATCTATCAGTCGTGAGAATGTCTAAATCCGTCGGTCGCATTTTAAGTAACTTAATATCGATGGTGTCAAGACCGGAGGTCCTTATCCTGGCGTTTCAAGTTGGTCGCGCTAATTCTAGACACACCCACAGTCTCGCCACGTCCTCGTAGAAGCGCTCCGACGACGATTTGTCCTCCTTGTTGCATAAGCACATATGCTCTTTAGATTCCAATTTGCCAATATGTACTTGGGCAATACTAGTGGAAATGTTTTGTGAGTAATTGGACGAACGTGAACGAATTCCACGAGGGACAGCAGGCTCCTGCCTACAGGTCCGCCTAACGATCTTGTCATGTACACATACATGCGTTGAGGGTAGGCATCCTTTAACCTATGCCACTATATAGGGCCACCAACTTCCAACTTCTCTTCTCACTAAATCGTCTCTATGGATTCACCCTGACTTATCCACTCAAACGTCACTAATTCATCTTCATCGACCCCATCCGCGAATCTCTTAATTAAATGTCAAGAATGGACAGAGTGGTTTTCAAGACGGGGTACATCTGGCCATCTGAGATTTGCAGCGGTCCATCACGTGAATCAGCTACGCCACGGGCGCCTTGTTCCCCGAGTACATTGCACTCTCCTGGCAACCAGGGGCATTGTGGATCCGCAGCCGCCGAGAGTGGCAAGACAAATGACTGCACTCCTCAGAAACCTGAGTCTGACTTTGACTGTGAGACCGCCTCGACGGGAGGACTGGGAACTGAAAGGCGGTTCGCTGAGCCGGCCCCTGCCGAGTCTGCAATATCTGCGGGGATGAGTGACTATCACGATCGCCTCGAAGCTCTCATGATCCATCATGGAATGATCATCAGAGCACAGTCAAGACTTGCTCGACGTGGTAGATCATCTACTCAAGGTAGCCATTGCTATTTTCTCCGCATCCTTGGTGCGCATAAACCTCATGCTCTTATTATAGAAACCCAAGAACTAAAGCCGATCCCATGCAAAACCGAAAACGAAACGCCAATAATTGATCGAAACGTCAACAACCAGCAACAAACCATCAACCCGGCTCGCAGGAGCCGACAAAGGCACAAAAACACGCCACGTGCCACTCCGCGTTGTGGCAAAGCTAGGTGAATCTCAGTTCGTACGGCTGGAAGAAATAAGACGGCAACTTAGATCGGTTACAGACGAGGGCAAGAAGAATTTGTGGTTTATTCTAAAGTTCGTGGAGCGGGCGTTCCGAGACGCCACTACGCAAAAGCAATGTTAAAACTTATATCTAGTGAATCAAATGCGCCTTTATCAGCCTTTACCAGTGCAAAGACGCCAACAATTATATTTTAGATATATGTTTAGAGACGGTGTCACATTATGGGCGACATCGCCCGGCATGGCCAGCTTGAGAAGTTTTGCTTTCACCTGGTCCATCGACATGATCTCATCGCGAATGACACCATCAGATTGGAAACAGAACTTGGAATTATCCCGGGCAAATGGAATAAAGCCACCGCGATTGACTCCATGGGTATCAACGGCATACACGGAGTCTTTTCATCCAAATGGAAGTCCGATCCTGTCCACTGATTGATACAAAAGACAGCACATATTCTTCGTGGGATGCGAAAAATGAGCTGATAAGTGTGTGCTTTTCTGGTGTGTCGTATTATGAAGTCAATCTTCTATCGGCGCTCGCATGGTTCGGGTACTGTTGCTGCTGTTATCACCCTCGATGCGATTGGATGCGGTACAAGCGCTGGTGTGAAAAGCTTTACGAAATCTTGATGCGGGCCATAGTCGCGTCGCGGTTGTGGCTTTTTAACGATTTGACGCGTCTCGCAGACCAATCGGAAACATTCGGGGCGGTGCGCTGGAAAAACAGGACTCCCAGACGTTGTCTTCCCTTTATTCAAACCGCTTATCAAACCTTCCCTGCACCTGGAAGAACGACGCTTTGGCGGACGAAATGTAATTCCCCAGGCAATACAATTAATATACTGCCAGTACGAAAGAGCTCATATTGTATTGTCACAATATGTCGGCGGCCATATTGTATTGCACGGTATTAGAAATCTTCCTATCGTATTTGTTTGTACGGCCGTAGATTGTTTTATTGTCATACTATTGGCAACACTGTGGGATCATAGGACTACATAAATAGCCTGGATACGATGAGGATTCTTAGGGCCATCAACTAACCTTAAAATGCCCAGTACGCTGACGGTGTGTAGATGAAGCAGTGCAGGCCACAAAATAATCTGCTCGCCACTGAGCGCCCGAAAACTGTTGAGGAGAGATCCGTCCGTGCTCGCGACCGAAAAAATCCTTGGATGCTCGTTTGTACTGGCTCGTCATCCTTAGTTACGTGTACCGTGCCGGGCCTGCCGGTAGGGCTTCTGAGTTGGCCTCACGCCTCAAATCGCCTTCATATTTCGTCCTCAGGACGTCGATGCTGCCTTCTCGCCTTGAAGCAACCGGACAGGAATCACGTATTCTGTAGCTTATATTCGTTCAATGAAGCATATTTAACTGGACGTGGCATCTAAGATCATGCATGAGCGATGGAGCCTATCCTCCCCTGACTTTCACTGCCCCGTCTGCTCTCGCAGAAAGGTAGGCACACGTGCTGGTCAGCTTGATTGGAATGTTATTAAGTGTTTTCGGGATGATCATCCCGAGGAGTCGCATGTCTACTCCCCAGCGACTCCAGCAATTCCTCCACAGGTGTCAGCTCGGGAGATGCGACATGTGGGAGTAAAGACGCGCACACGCATGAATCAGCATTGTCTGAAAAAATACTGAGAAGTAGGTCCGATGGCCCAGAGAGCCGTTTCCAGAGATCTCCTATTCTCTTGTGCTCTAACGGAGTATCCCTATGTAACGAGTCGTCGATACAGTATCCCTGAGCATCGAGATATCTATCGATAGCAATAGTTGCGTCGCTCCGGTTCTGGTCTGCGTAAATCCGACCTTTCTCCCTGTCCAGTCTGATTCTCTGCTCTAGCGAGTCCAGAAACCTTGACAGCTGTACGTATCCGAACCTAGATGGCAGCCTGACGGGCTTTACAAAAGGCCGCATCATCGGCTGTTTACCGGCGATGACGTCCTCCAGAGCGTGAACTGCAGTAGTCATGAATAAGGCTGTAACCGGACCCTCAATCGGGATTGGGGTTTGCTGAAGAAGCGAGGTCCAAGCAATGAGAATGGCTTCCCAACTGTCCACAAAATATTCAGACATACACGAGTATGCGTTACCACCATGGACACCACGTGTCCAAGCGGTGTTGGAGAGCGACGCAGCAAAAGCCATCAAGGCAGCAAATGATGCCAAGGGGATTGTGATAGCGACATCCGGCTCGCAAAGGGACTGCATGGTGGGAATGGGAGGCGTAGTGTGTAACGTGAATCACGACGGCCCGGGCGTGGTTCTTGCCAGCTACTCCGTGTGTCTCGGGACTGCAGACGAGCAGAACCCGTACACGGCGGAATTGGCAGCGATAGCGATGGCGCTGATGTGTACGCCGACCGACCCGCCTTGTCGAGAGGTGACGGTCGTGGCAAGCAGTCGCTCAGCCTTGGAAGTGATCAGGCGTCCTCGTAGGCAATCCGGCCAAGGCGCCATTCGCCAAATTTACGACCACGTCAATCGACTGGTTAGGCGAGGCTGGTCTGTGAAACTCATCCGGGCACCAGCCAAGCAAGTACGGTTCGTGTAGCTGGCCAGCACCTCGCCTGGGCCGTTGCGCGAAGCGTCACGCACGACGCCCCCCATCCCGACTACGCCTTTCCTTTGCGAGCTGGACGTTGCAATGATGATACCTTCCAGTTCGTCAGGCTTCGTCGCCTCTACCTGGCCTGTTCCGCCCGTCACCGAGACCCGATCGTCCCATGGTGCCAGTGCGAACTCGGGGATGACTTCTAGTCGCTTGGTCTCTACTCTTCCCATCTCCGAGGCGAGCTTCTGCATTGGCGAAGCGTACCTCTTGTTCAGCTTGAGCCTTAAAGATGTCAGAGGATGCGTCTTTGGCGGCGTCTGCATTCTGATCCAGGATCTCGCTGCCGCTTGGGCGTGGCGTTCTCGAAACGATTGCACGCTGGCTTCGGCCTCGGCCACCGCCGTTGCGACCGTACGGAACCCTCCCGTGATCGCTTGCGCTCTGACTCGTTGACCTCTCTCGATCCACGTCGCTTCTCTCGCTCCGCATGCGTGCGACCACACATTGGAGGCGTAGTCCATGGTTGGCGCCACTGTCGCAACGAACAGCTGCCTCGCTGTGAGCTAACTGCATAAACTCAAATTAGCCTATCAATGAATTGATTGGGAATAACGGAGAGCTGTCTCTAGCAGAAGATTTTCTCTTCTTCCCCTATTCAGATGATCATCGACGAGGTATTTCGAGCGGTTCTAGATAAGCGTCACGTAACATCGACCTAGCTACGTTCCTCAGGTGCCTTGAGCGGGTCAGCGATTCCGTGTATGCCACAGATGTTTCAGGTAGGAAAAAAGGCCTGAAGCAAGCGAGGCATCCAATTGAAGAATCAATGACAATTTCACACCACACGCTTCAGAGCGGTGTGAGATCGACGAAGTCCACGCCATGATAGTTGTATACAGGACAACGACTCCCACCAACGACCACGTAGTCGGAAATTCCCTGAACCAAGTCTCTCTGGGCTCCGTCATTCGCGGAAATCTCGCTCCAAGAATCTTCAGTGAGATCGATGACCATCGGCTCATCATCAGTGCCATTAACCATGTCAATGACGAAGGACTCATCGTTCTGGGGTGCACAGATGTCCTGGTAGCTCTCATTACAGAGATCCACGAACTCCTCAGGTGATAGCTCGGACATCGATGGCGGGAATTCCTCCAGGGTCATGTTGAGTTTCTCTCGGACACAGTCCATGCATGTGTCCGGATCAGAACACTGACTCGCCGTGGGGCTGCCTTGATCATTTGCTGGTGGATGTTCGTCATTGTAAACAGCAAAATTGAGACCTTCGAAGATGACGCCTTTGTTGTCTTCGTCGACAGGCTCATTTCCGTCGTGACAAAACCTTCGATAGATCGCCGATCCATCGAGCGGGACTTCAAAAGTGCCAAAGAGCCCTAGCTGGGTGTTCTGCAGCTGATGACATGTATTATGCGGCTCAGACGAAGGCAACATTGGTGAGTTGCAGTCATCTTGACAGCCAGTATGGAAGGCACTGGCAAGAAAATGAGAGGTCAAGCTCACGGCGGGGCAGCTATCCGAGCGGTCGTGGCCAGGCCAAGAAGATGCGCCATCTTGGACCTGGCTTAAGAGATCCATCATGTCTTCTTGCATGATGGCACCGGACGCCGAGATTGACACATCAGGCTTTGACATTGCAAGAGTGGTCTCCATGATAAGCGGGATGAACAGAAGAGAAGTGATAGGTAAAGGTGAGAGTTGAAAATGACGAGACTGAGGGGCAAGCGCCCCTTTTATACAAATTCATGCCCACCATCAGTGACTACGAGATGGCCATCTCGCATGCGGCCCGACGCACAGTTCCATGGATCGCCAAAGGATTCCCCAACAGTCACTTCAGCTGCTCATAATCATGTGATGTAAACGGTTGGCTGACTATTTATGGATTACAATGGGTGGTGAGCTATCGGTCCCATCAATCTCTGCCCTCAACCCAGTATTCCTCCATAGCGTCCGGGTTGTCAGACTGCACGTCCTCTTCGATCCAATGAGCCGCAACAAAACAGGTCTTCGAAGCTGGACGCTTGGGCAAAGTGGCCTGCTTGAGAGATGTCCTCCGGAAATAATGCATCGTCACCATCGTCACTATGTCTCTTGCTTTTCTCATGAAGATGATTTGGCTTGCTAAATACCACACTAGTGAGCGGATTCTATCCCCGAGCCGTTGGGCCTATCCTGATGTGTGAACCCTTTACTGCCTACTCTGACTACAACATCCTCTCCCTCTGCAGCCACGAAATCGCTTGCGGCGGCATTTTCGGCCAAATTCATGTCCTGCTGTGCTATGTTAGCATAGATCGAGAAAGCGAACATATTTGAAAGAGAGGGAACCTACGGAAACTGGCATCGAATCTCTCGTGTCTCCCTCTCCATCCTTGCCACAGAATCTTCTCCAGGATGACGATAATGCACAACAAGCACTGAACTATGAATTGCCGATCAAATGAGCCACAAAGGCTTGCGAGAGATATTCCACCAGATGTCATCGATACCAAAATACTTGTGCCCACCAGAGATCGTAGTCGCCAGACTGAAATCGACTCATGACACCTTGTCTTGAGAAACGAATATATTGCAGAAACTGCGACTTGAATATGCGAAACAAGTGGCACAGTCCACAATACCTCGATGCGATATCGAAGTAAGACCCAAACACCGAGGACGGTCATGATGCCTTGTGTTATCAGGCCTATCCAGATAATTGAAATTGACCATCTCGTTCCTATGAAAGGAACTGTTTTTTCGTGAAGAAGAACGGTTCGCAAAGGGAATAGAACTTCTATAATCTTTGAAATGTCAGCAGTACTCAGATGGAAAACGCAACAACACCCCGCGTACCTTGATGCCAGTAATCGATGTTATGGCGACGCCTTTCCACGCAACGAAGTAAAGGATGTTGGCTTTGGACCAAGATCTTTTGCTTTTTGATGTAAAAAAAGGGGCTAGTTATCAAACAACAATATCTGGCTATCAAACAACAAAAAGGTGGGCCGCTGTGGCTTAAGGGATTTCCTGGTGATGCGCCGGATCGGATGATTCGCCGGATTTTGGCCCCCTTGCATTCCAGCGAACAATTCAGCAAAACTCCGCCTTAGTCGTCTTGGATAACTTCTAATTGAAGCAGGTACGGCATATATGCCTAGATATGCCATTCAGTCTATTTCGCAGTCATCAAGCCACCGTGGTCGCCGCCTATTGCGCCCTGACCGCCCAAGTCCCCGAATTGCAACCACCATCTCTCGATCGCTCTCGACAGCCAAAGATGGCTTTTGGGGAATGGAAAAAGTGGTCGAGACCGACTCTGGACCTTTGCATAGGCTATCCATGGGCGATCTCAAGAATTCCGGCGCTGCCGGTGGCTCTGGCAGAGCCGAAATGGCGACGATAATCTCGTCTCGAACACCCGGACTCTTCTCGAGAGTATGTGGTGCCACACGGGGGACAAATTCCATCTCCGACATTGTTTTCCGGTTGCTACGCTGCAGCTCTTTCCGTATCTGCCGATTTTTCTCCCTCTCTTGCCGCTTGGCTTCCTTTGCCTGCCGTCTTTGGTCCGTTTCTGCCTCTCGCTGCCTTCTCCTCTCCAAGGTGAGAGCTTTGACCTCTGCAGCCCTTTTCTGTCTTTCAAACTTTTGTCTTTCCTTCTCTAATGTCTCCTCTTGCTTTTGAGTCTCCATCGCTGCTTTCCGTAGGCGTGCTTGGGCCACTTTCGCGGGACTGAACACCTGAGCCGAGTTAGGATCTACACGGTCGAAAAGGTAATCTTTCAGAGCTTTACCGCGCATTCTGCGCTGTTTTTCGTGGAAGATGGTCTCGCGGAGTCCCTGATTCTCATATCGAAGCAATTCATTTTGAGATTGGAGGCTTTCGAGAGTGCTTCTGAGCTTCCGACTGTCTCGTTCGGCGTTTTTGAAGGATTTATCGACTACTTTGTCGACAAGTCGGCGCAAATCCCGAGCAGTGGGTTGCTCAAGGGCAAGCGAGTCTGCAGAACTGCTGCCAGACTCAGATTCATCTTCTCTTTTCTCCGTGATCTGCGACAAAACGACTTCGGGGTCAAATGGGAGCAATCCGGTCCGTTTCCACCCACTTGCGATGTTCTCCGCTGAGAACGACGACCCGAATGCGTCCCAAAATAGCGACCAGAACTCCCTCTTGGACAGTCCAATGAGTCCCTGTGTCTTTGCAGTCCATCGGATGAGCTGGTTGGTATACGCGGTCGAAAGAGGGCCAAAAAGGGACACATCAAGCGGCTGCAGCCTGTGCGTGGAATGGGGCGGAAACACGGCAACAATTATCCGATGCTGGTCGCACCACTCCAGGAAGTCCATATTAACATGACCCGAGTGTCCATCGGTGATCAGAAGGCGGTAATCACGGCCGTTTCGCGCCTTTTCTTTCGTGAACCGGTCGAAAACACCAATGAGCCACTCCTTTCCAAGTTCATGGCTCGTCCAACCCGATTCTGAAGTTGTGAAAAATGCTGATTGGTGCTCGGGGTCAAATTCCGTCAGCCAAGAGTCCTGGACTTGTCCTGGCTTGCCTGGGTAGATTAGAAACGGGGGTAGCGCGGTCAGGTCTTGACAGACGCATGCCAGGAACGTGATCCATGATCTGTTGCCATCCTGAGCAGCACCGATCAATTTCCCTTGCTTCTTGGCACGAACAGAGAATACTCTCTTGGTACGATTGATGACGCCGAGTAGAAAGCCCTTTTCATCCACATTATACGTGTTGCAAGGCAGAATGTTGTATTTCTCGATTTTCCCGCGAATCTTGTTCAATCAGCGGTGAAGGAATGGACTTGGGCGTCTACTTACGAGTTCATAGTAAGCTTTGTACCGCGAGGGATTGTCCGCCCTCTTTCTTGCGATATCAAAACCGTCGAACCAAGTGCAACCGAGCTCATTGCTGTTGCGTCGAACGAAGCTATACGGCCAGTCCTTTCCGACCTCGATTTTGGCGATATCCTGGGCGAAACTTTTGATCATCGGCAGCGTAGGCGGAATCCCACGTGACGAAAGCTTACGAATATACGCAACAAGGTCCCTTTCTTGCTGTTTTGAGAGACGTGACTTATACAAAGCGTCGGCATCCTGTCTTGACCTCTGTTTGCCTTGATGTCGTCGACGCAGGGTTGTCTCGTCACACTTGAACTGACGGGCCACCTTGGCATAGTTCACAGTGTCAGACGACTTTAAAAACTCAAGCGCTTCATCAATTGGGGCCATGGTTGTGGAGTAATTCATGAATGAAGTGGAGGCGCGAACTGGCGGTGAATCCGGCGGATTGATCGATCCGGCAGATCACCGGGAAATCCCTTATGCGCCCGACCGGCCCAACACACAAGGCCACAAGGCCACACAACGCAAAGTGAGGCCGGCCGCGATGCGAATAACAGCGTAAAAGCAGCTTTCTTGGTGTTATTTAAATTGCTAGGACTAGACTACCCTATGCTAGCTCGTCTAATTCCTCCTCCAGCTCGGCATCTTCGTCTAATTCGGCCTCAATTGCCTGCCAATAGGACTGAGAGAGCTGCACGTGAATTGACCCCTGAGTCTCGCCAGCAAGCTCGTCACAGTCTTCCCAATCACGCTGATAACTGCGCGGCCCCTCTGTGCCCGGCTCGTACGAATCTCCGTGCCGGTGAAGGTGGTCAAGGCCGCGGGCGGTGGAATTTGCCGTGGCCTTTGCAGAGGTCTTTGCAGCAGAGGTCTTTGCAGCCGCGGCCTTGGCCGTAGCCTTTGCAGCAGCCGGCCTGCCTCTGCCGTCAGCCTCGCCGTCAGCCTTGCGCTTGCGTGTGGATTTTCTCGTGACCGGCACGGCAGCCCGAGCGTTGCCTTAAAAGAGCAGGCGTGCTGACGGTCACAGCGGCCGACCGGCGGCTCTGTCTTTTCGTCTAGGGTACTCGGCACGGCACGGAACTCGACCCCTATTTGCAGAAGTGCCCACCTACTCAAATTGGGCCGGATTTTCGCGAAGACCGGCTGGAGCGTTGACGTTGCAACCTTGTGGCTAGCTGCCTTGTGTGTGCCCGCGATCTCTTCCTCCTGGCGGCTCCAGAAGGCTCGCCGCCGCTGGATGTTGTCCGCACCTGCGGACTGGAAATGAATGAGAGAATACTCTATTGATGCTTGTCTATCTAGCTACAGATGTGATGATGATCCGAGTCCATATATAGATTCAGGCGACGGAGTCGCCATATCCATGGAACCTTCTAGATCCCACTGGAGTCCTCCAACACTGGATAACGGAGTTGAGGTCGCCCGTTGAAGACCAAAGGAAGCTCTTCATCGTCGAATGCATCCCCTCGATAATAGAGGTTGTTACGTGCCCAAAGTGCCTATGTCGGTCAACAAAGCAGCAGACGAATTTCTCCTTCCAGGGGTCAATCCAGGTATTAATAGCGTATAATATAGCGGCTGGTGGGAACCTTCCAGGTAACTTAAACGCCTGTAGCCGCCTGTAAAAGTCAGTCTCTTCAGGGGCGTTAACGAGGCTAGCCCAAGCCTTAAGAAAGTCGGTAAATTCAGGGGCTCGGATAACCCCTTTCTTCTCGTCTCTCGTTGCCTTAGGGAAGAAGGCCTTAGTCTTAGCCACAACGTTCTTATTGATATGCCAGCGGCATAGTAAGTGTAGCAAGACGGCTAGCTCTGGGAAGGAATTAATAGCATGCATAAGAGCTAGCTCTCTATCAGTAACGATAACACGGGGCAGAGGAATTCCTTCTTTCCCGGCTAGCTCAAGCAAGCAGCGAAGAGCCCAGCTATATTGAGGCTCTGCTTCTCCTGTAAGGAATACGCCCGCGATAGAAAAGGTCTTCCTTTCCGAGGTAGAGCCGCAGAAGTTAAGGAGAGGCATCTTAAACCTATTGGTCTTTTAGGTGCAGTCTAGCAGCAGGGAATGCCAATACTGACGCCAAAGATCGATGCCGGAGCGCGGCGCGATGAAGAGAGCAGTTAGTCTGCCCTCTGCGTCACGTGCATCGCGCCAGAAGAAGCCAGACTCCTCAGCCCTGAGCTGGTCATAGAGGAATTGCATTGGCGTGCGGCCAGCGAGCTCTTCGCGCCGCCACTGGGCTAGGAAGTTAGCCATATGCTTTGACTGTAGTCAGGCTCCTTGCTCTTAGCTAGGGCTCGGAGCTGTGACGCAATAACGCCGGGCCGGAGGCTACTATTATATTGGGTAACGATGTGACTACTATGCTTCTCTAGTAGCTCTGCCAGCGCTGTGTGTAACGGCCGGCGTGAAGAGGTGGTTGTGAGGCTCTGCGGCCTTAGACGGGTTAACGGACCAGCCGCCGGGCCACTGCTTGAGGGCTAGCTGGAACTTGCAGTCGGTCTTCTGCGTTGAGGTATTCGGCCGGCGCTTCGAGCTGTGTACGTTGACGCCGTGCTGGTGACGATATATGCCGGCCTTCGTGCAGCTCACTTTAATTTGAAGGACGATCTCACTTTTGCCGTTCCCGTGCGGCTTTCTTTGGTCATGTTTGACGTCAGCTCGAAACTTGGTGAATGGGAACACACAAAATAGGCGGCAAAAAGGCAAGCGACGGACGTGAGAATGAGTACGGCGAAGCAAAGGAGCATCGAGCCAATGCATGTTGGTTCTAAATGTGATCAGGACAACCATCCTGCGTATCAGCATCTTCCGGGTCTGTCACCTTCCCTCCACATCTTTGCAGTGAGTCACTCAACTCGAAGACCTAGGTAGTAATTAAAGGGAGAGGGCATGCGACTGCGTGACGGCCGTGCTCTGCACACGAGGCGCTTTCTAGACTACGTGCAGGCGCGGGCCCGGAGGTGGACCTTAGCGGGCCTTTCCCCGGAGACATATATGCGGAGTACGGACACGGTACCCGATGTTGTGTGGATTCGGTTCCCTATCACCTACTCGCCAGGATGTAGATTCCCCAAACGACATGTATTTTTTGATCCAAACCGTCATAGGCCTCAACTAGGTGCCCACCGCGAAGGACGCTTTGAGATCCGCC
The DNA here is from genome assembly GCA_000956045.1 of Hirsutella minnesotensis 3608. NCBI lineage: Eukaryota > Fungi > Ascomycota > Sordariomycetes > Hypocreales > Ophiocordycipitaceae > Hirsutella > Hirsutella minnesotensis. The sequence goes on from KQ030622.1 coordinate 24,065, forward strand.
CAGACCGTGTTTTGTAAAGCTCCAATGGTTGGACCTGGTCATGAGCTCCGCGAACTTGATATGGCTTCCGAGGATTTGCAGGAGCATTTCGGACGTCACGACGGCGTCGATTTCCTGGCCAAGTGCGTACTCTATTCGAAGGCGATCGTTTTATCGGCACTGCCGTCTGTAGACGTGCTTTGAAGGACGAGTCTTTTGTTCTCGCAGGAAGTGAATTCGCGCCGACGCAAGGTAGATAACTATCTTCTGGTTGTATATCTCTTGGATCGTCGGTAAGTTGCTCCACTGATCGAACTTCTGGTCGCGGGGACCGCTTTGAGCGCTTGGATGATACTGCCTTGGAAACCCTAACTTCACCCCGAACAGCAGGTATCTCGCGTCGCATCGTCCGAGAACTTCGAAGTCGGTTTCTCCAATGGCATCCCGTTGCAATTTTATCACTGAATTCGTTGCACTTCGCTACTCCGATCATCTTCTGACGCTCCTGCTCGATCCAGTGTAACAAAGTATTGTGTCGCTCCACATCCCGCTCTATACGCTTTAGCTGGATGTGTAGGGTTTCGATATAGGTGGCGCCTTCAAATACCAGGCCTCTAGCCTCTTCACTTGCGCAACCAAGACGTATTTCAGCCTGCAAATGAGCCCTCTTCCTCTCAAGTTGCTCTAGTCGCCTTAAACCGTGATTTTGATACTCGAGCCAATCCTCGAGCCGAGTTTGATCACAAGGATCTAGACGCAAAGTGAATATAACGTCGATACCGTGCCGTCGCAGACGCTCGCGTGTTTGACTAACGAAGTCGGAGAATGACCTATTGCGAGAGGGCGATCGATCCTTGCGTTGACACTTGCGAAACTGCCGCCACTTGGCAAGTTGGGCGCAGAGCACGGCATCACCTGTACCAGCAAAGGAACGCCAGTACTCGATAATCGGCTTATACTGGTTCGGCAGGTCGCGTAGAGGAACGTCAATGTCCCGTGGGTAACAGGGTGGGCAGCCATCCTGTTCGAGAGCGGTTCGTGCCTTAGCTTCTAGGGACCTAGTAAGCTCGTTCTCTTCTTCCTCGTCGAGGGGCGGAGTCATGCAGCTAAAGCGCAGTATATCAGCAAGGCGGGAAATGAAATTCTGAGAGCGATTTACCGCAATCTTGACGTTAGGGTATCCGCGTCGAGCGTCGACGCCTGCCGTCGCCTAGCAGATAACATCAGCCTGCGATCGAGACCGTCGTACAGATGATGGGTTTTTTGCGTACTGCGCTTCTATTAAGACGGCTGCTCGTTGTGCCTCCGAGAGCGATGCACATTCTGGGATCGTCACCATGCTGCCAATCGTGCAAGGGTGTCAGCGAGGCATACTGAGATGTTACTTCATGACGATGTTGCGGCTTACCTGAAATTACCGAAATCCTGAATGATCGTACGTGAAGCTAAATCTTCAATGAAAGAAGCCGAGGTCGATTCCATGATCGGGGATGTATCTCGAAATGATAAACTCGGAGCCATTGTTGATCGTGGTATGCGCGAGGGCAGCCGCGGCGTGGCGAGGGTGATAGGAATCAGCGGATAAATGGTCGGAACTCTTTATCCCCGCCGTAATGTGTCCGTTCTCAACTGGGTACATGCGCCGTGTGCTGGGTACGTACCGAGGTACATTCGCACCGACACACATTCACGCTGGAAAACGGCCTGCCACTAGTTGCCGCCCAGTTGCAGTTACAGTGTACACGGCTGCGTCCATCGAACGCGATGACGAAAGGCAATTCTCCATGAACATTGCTACGAGTGTCGGGCAGCAAATATACCTAGGTAGGGTTACGCCAGCAAAAAAAAAGTAGAGGCATGCCTACTTCCGAGAGCAAGTCATGAAAAATGGAAACTAGGCAGGCAGACGTCCTGACTCCTGAAAGAAGCGCGGGGGTGGCGTCGTTACAAAAAATCTATCTTCGTTCACGGGATTTGGCCAACCTCGTTCGCCTTCGGCGATCAACAAGACTACATCAAACGCATAAACTTACGAGTATCCGCGATTCGCTTAAGCAGCCCCCTGCCAGGTCTGAGGTGAGTACTTGTGAGTTCCACTGGGTAGGCTGGAGCGGGAAAAAGCATCATTCATCAGTGGTGAGAGGCGAACAAGGTCAGCTTCGGGACGGCGCTTATGCGGGTGGCAGCACGGGCAGAACTTGACCAATCCATTCCACACATCAGCCAGCCATGGCTTCGGTTTCCAACGCCGTTACCCACAGCCCCTGGAATCTGCAGACACGCGCCGTCGTGAGTGCAACTACATGCTACAAGTATATAGACCAAAGCGCATCTCCTGAGCGTTATTTTCAAGCTCTTTTCTTCAGGCCCTTTTCTTCAAGCTCTCTTGAATCTTTCCTCTCGAGCGCTCCTCATGCTCTTCTCTTCAAGCTCTTTTCACCAAGCTCTCCTCTTCAAGCACTCTTCCTCAACCTCTTCTCAAGCTCTCCTCAAGCTCTCCTCCTGAAGCTCTCTACTTCCAGCAGTCTTCCTCAAGCTCTTCTCAAACACTCCTCTACAAGCTCTCTTCTTCAAGCTTTCTTGATTTATTTAACCTACGCGGCCATGCCCTATACGCCAGATGACCAGAATGTTTTTGTTGTCTTGACCGCCTGCGACACTAGGAACAAGGCCAGCAGCGCCTTCAAGCTTCAACATAACTCCAAGTGGTTACGCTCTGTTACGATCAAGGCCGATATGGACAACCAGAAGGGACTTGGAAGAATAGTTAATTATCGACTTCTTAAGGAAGAGAGGAAGAAGAAGAGGAACTACAGGAAGGAGGAAGCAGTATATATACATAATGGTATGTGGAGGTGGATACCGTAACACGCTCAGCCGTCGGAGGTGTGGCTGAGGTGCCCACAATAGGCAGTCGGGAGGTGACGCCTGCTTCTGGGGATACAGAATCCGAAGATGACGAGCCAAATGCTGCAGACCGCCTGGTAGTCACGTTTGACAAGCTCGGCCACTGCCCGAACGGACTGCAGTTTGGAACTCGTCCAAGTACGTCCCACATTCTTTTGGGTCATCGTGGGACCAAAGGTATCAGCGCGAGGCAATATAACATTGTCGCGGACTCGGACCTTCGCATATGGCTTCACGACTATAGCTCAAGCCACGGAACGGCTGTGGGTTATGATGGCCAAAACCAGGAAGAGACGCGAAAAAAAGAGAAATGGATCCTGGCTTTTTCGCCTGGCACTAAGAATTATTGTCCAGAAATTTCTATCCACTCCGGTGGTCTCGCTATTATAGTCGAGTTTCCAAACCATGAAGCAGCGAGACCTCAGTACGTTGAAAGCCTCAAGACGTTCTTTAATCAGCACGGTGCGTCTACTCTTAGTGGGAACAACGTACCAACTATAGTGGAGCTGGAGTTAGAGAGTACCGTGACAACTCAAGCACCGAGTGGGGAGCAGACTCCGAGTGAAGGGCAGACTCCGAGTAAAGCGCAGACTCCGAGCCAGAGGCTTATCTATTACACGGGAAAGACACTAGGAAGTGGCGCCTACGGGACTGTTTACAGAGCTATTAGGGCTCGCGATGGTTGTGTCGTTGCTGCTAAGACCTTTGCTCGCCCGTCAAATAAGAGGAATCTAGATGAAGTTGATCCGGCATGGCTTACGGGAATACGAAGGGAATTTGCAATCATGCGAGATAATCCTCATGTGAGTTATCCCCTTATGAGCTACTTGAGAATTCCGAGTCTCACAAGATCTAGGCAAACGTCCTACAAGTTTTCGACTTCCAAGAAACGCCGCAACCTACGATTATTATGGCATATTATCCCTGCGGTAATATAGCAGACGCTAGTATCTTAAGCGACGAACGATACGTATCAGCCCTTGGTCAAATCTTGGATGGTCTCAGTCATCTCCACGCACAGGGCACTGTGCATCGTGATCTCAAACCCGAGAACATTCTCATCGAGAGGGAGCCGCTCTTTAAGGTAGCAATCGCTGATTTTGGGCTGGCGAAAGTTATTGGCACCGCTAGTTTACTAACGACTTTCTGCGGCACATTGCTATATGCGGCCCCGGAAGTATTCCCCGGAATCAGTGACGGTCATGGGCCTACGGCAGACATCTGGTCGCTTGGAGTTATTGGCCTTGAATGGCTATATAATATCCCTACTGCCCCCAAAGCTCCGAGATCGAAGGCAAAGCACCGGGCGCCTCCTGATAGGGCCTGGCACCATTGGATCAAAGAATGGTCGGATAGACTTATTGCTAAGTTGAAGGACGAAGACGACGATAAAGTCATCGATATTCTCTCTCGCATGCTAAAGTTTGAGGCGACCGATAGGTGGTCCGCAAAGAGATGCTTGGAACAAGGGTTTCGGAATGGACTTTTTAGCAGGAGACCGGCCGACAATATGGTCATTTGCGCGGATGACTCGATTGAGTTGTCAAGAGACAATAGTGCGAGGTTCCTCCGCTCTGAAGCTCTATCACCGACGCAGCATTGCCGAGAACAAGAAATAAGCGAAACAACAGTACGGATATGATCTATGCAAGCTCAAGATTGGATTAGCTCGGGGCTGAAGCCCGCAAACTATGTTCCATCGTGTGAATCAATCGAAGCCTCTGATTATGTACTTCACGTTGATTATGTCCGGTTGCTCATGTTGATTATGTCCGTCGATTGCAATCTCTGAACACCTGCATCGGCACTAACCTAGAACAGAGAGGCGGTCGTATCACGATAGTTGTGGTTGCAGCATTACTAGAGTTGTGAACAAAAATTCGCAAATATCGTGAGTTTCGGCCGAATTATGGTTTGCTGCGCGAAGAAGATGGGCGATTCGATGGTAACGAAGTGGATGACCCAATACCTAGCGAGATATATCTTGCGTGCAGATCAAATACCTGGTCGGCGGTGCTTCTACTGCCCCCAGCTGACTTACAGCAGATTGGCATACCTTACAAGCCGGACTAACCAGGGTGTGATCGCCACCGTCCAGTGGGCTTGGCTGGCTTGTACGGTGATTTTCGAGTGTTGGTTCTGCAGATCTGCCAGAAAGACGAACTTGCGCTGCGGCTGGGTACCTAGTGGACCCAGCAAGCTTCAAGTTGACGGTATTACACGCACGTGAGCGTCGACATCTCGAGCATGCCATCAAATCATGTATGAATCATAAGACGCCAACTTTCGCATCAGCGAGATAGATAGCACCTTCGGCATTTAGCAGTTGCAAACTGCCAAGTATGTGTTTTATACATTTTGAGAGCCGACAAAAAGATACGCATTCAACACGTCCTTCCCAAATTCTTCGGAGCAAACCCTGCTTCTCGACAAACCGGTGGAACTCCCCTTTCATTCACTTATCTGACACCTTGGCCCATTGCTTGCAGCAGAATGGCTGCTGTGAGCATTTCTTCGTCGACACACAACTCCTGCGAAGGCTCCGAATCGCCGTCTCCGGGGCTAGGATCCCCGTTCGCGAGACGCAAGTCATCACAGTCGCCCCGGAACGAGCTAGACCAATTTTGTGGCAGTCCCGACTTGGAGCCTTGATTAGCCTCTGCGTCTGCTCCTGGCCGATTCTGCAGCGCTGAATTGCGAGGCGATGGGCTTGCCCAACTGCTCGGCAGATGTTCTGGCGCTAGGGACGACCCAACGTAAAGGGGATTCAAAGGATTCTGTGAGTAGTTCGCCCAAAAATGTGCCAACTCAGGCTGCTGATTAGAAACGGATGCGCTTTCACTCTTATGACCTCGACGCTTGGTGCATCGACCTGCCAACGACAACGATGAGAACCGTGATGTCTGTCTCACGGCTGTCCCTTTTCGACTCTTCGAGGCAGACGGAAGACTCTGAGGAGGTGGGGCGTCCGACCTGATATATCTGCGGGTGTCAATCGAGACATCGGAATGGTTGTCGGCAGAAGAACGTGGCTTCCAGAGCACTGTCCATTGGTTATCAGTATCGTGATTCTCAGAAGAGGACCGGGATGTCGTCTGCTCCTCTTCGTCACCATACGAAGCCGGCGTTGGCGTCCGACAGCCATCCTCGGCTGCCATGGACATGAGCGTCGCTTGATCATAGCAGTCTTTGGCCGAGCACCGACACTCTGGCGAGATGGCCACCATGGCGCTCAATAGAAATCGTCTCAGCTCATCGGGCCTTTGCTTCATGTCCCTTTCGAATTTCATGACAACCTTTCTGCACCAAGCAGCCCCACCGTCTGCATAGTTTGGATTAAATCGCGGAAGGTGGCACATCAGCTCATATATCACCACACCGAGAGACCAGATATCGACAGCCGGTGTATAGCTCATCCTCTCCCTGCCACCAGAGTTGATATGCTGACGCCTCAAGTAAATCTCAGGCGCAAGATACTGCAGAGAGCCGCAGATCGTGGATCAGTCGCAACTATCCCGTGATAATCCGAAGTCCCCGAACTTGATGTAGATGTCGCCTGGAAATCGATGTTGGACGAGGATGTTGCCTGGCTTGATATCGCGATGCACAATTGGCGGCTCCTGGCTGTGAAGGAACGTCAGAGCCGATAAGCATTGACAGAGTATCGATAGACCTTCGTCCGCAGATATGTTCTCTTGTTCCTCCAACGACCCGCCCGGTATATACTCCAGGTGTAACTGGGGGTATGGCATAAGGAAGTGCTTGTAAAGCTTCACAATGTGGTCCTGCTAGTTATCAGAACGATGTTGTTGACAGGCAGATTGCATACGAACATGTGAAAGCTGTTTCATGATTCTTGCCTCCTTTGACCATGCATCAACATTAACCTTTTGCTTCCGAATAGCCTTCGCAGGAGGCTCCTTCAGGGCGTACTCGCTCCCGTCACTGACGTTCCAGAAATGAGTCACAACGCCGAAGCTCCCTTCACCAAGCTTTTTCCGCAGGTAGATTTCTTCCGTGGCAGGCGTATGAGCTCCGGTGGATCGCTCAGTTCCACGATCTGGGAAGTTGAGATCGTCCAAAAGATCTTCTGCGGTTCCCGTGCCCCGGCAGAACCGATCGACCTTTTCGACGTACGCCTGAGACATTATATCATGTTGAGTGGTTACGACCTGGAACGAGATGGTCTCATGCACCGTGATGATGATGCTTTCCTTTCGATTGGGGACGTCGTGGCCGCCGACGATCCATCGGAAATTGCTTCGCAAGCCCTGTCCCTCATTATCGTACGTGACCTCGGTTCCCACAAAAGAGCCCCAGTCTCTAACGATGAGGCGTCTCTCTTCGTCAAAGGTCAGGCTGAAGTGGTGGTAGCTGATGCTCGGAATATCAGGCAGGACCACATCGCTATTCGGACCACACCCAAAGACAATCCCGCGGGATGTTCGTGGGGTGTCGCTGAACTTCAGCTCCAGGCACGGTAGGTAATGGTAGTAGGCTGGCGCGCTGGGCCGCTCTGGTGATCGCGTGGATTCTCTGTCGTGACGCCCATAGCGAGGCTCGGAGCACCGAAACCGCGGGGGAACATAACGCGAGCTCTTCTCGATTGCTTTTGATGCCTTCCTGTCGATGTCTGCACGTGGATACACACAAGCAATGAGGTCCGCGTCTTCCATTTTGAAGGGCGCGCCTCTAGGACAGGAGCGAGACATTGAGAAGAGGCATCAACAATATGCCAGCTGGAAGTGCGCATCAGCTTATAAATGAGTGCGGGAGACCAAACGTTGCAGTCTCGCCCGCTTTCTTTCTCCATTGTCGCAAGCGACCCCTTGTTCCTTCCAATGAAGCTGCCATCCCTAATGCTCGACCAGACAGCCATGCGGGTAGAGATCTGTTTTGGTTGGTCCATGCAACTGGTGAGGGGCTATCACGAATGGTACAATGACAAGCCACCACACCACTGCTAATTTGAATGTACTTATGTGCAGAAACCTACCCTATCAAATGCACGGTTACTAGGTTTCTGCCTGAGGATTATCGACCCTTACGTCGCGCGAAACAGCTCTTGATGAAAACAAGCCAAGTTTCTTCTTTACCCAAGCGCACGCATCGTCATCAGTCCAGGGCACGCAGCTAGGTGTGCTCGATTTGACGTATCTACTGTGTACTCTATTTGAGGGTGCTATGGCTTTCCAAGAACCGACTACTGCGACGTTGTCCGTCGAGCGCATCTCTGCCTTGAGTGATGGGGAGCTCGCCGACTTCATGAAGAAGAACCGACGTCCCGATGGTACTTACGAGCTTCCCGTTGACGGCTGGGATAAACTGTCAAAGGATGAACGAAACCAACTGGCGGAGAGGCTGAAGTGAGCCACCTCACTGATCGGCTCAATCCATTTCGTTTTATTGTTTACTGAGGATAATCTAGGGCCCAAGAACGTACCCTAACCCAGAGTCATACGACTTGTTCGCGCCCACTCGATCTTAACGAGCTCGAAGCACGCCTACGTGTCGTATCTGGTGGCCACGGCATCTCGCAATCCCGACCACGGACTATCGAGATATCAAGACCTGCTATTACTCCCATCGACCTAGTGGAGGCAATGGCCAGAGTCGGCGAGGCGGAGGCTTACCACGATCTTTTCCACGACGGTGGCCGCCCCTTATATCCGATAGACCTTTTGGAACATGTGTTAAAAAACTCGGAGGACTACCGCGATATGCTACGACCTTGGCAGACCCCTTGTGACCCCAAGTCGTGGAAGGTGTTTCGGAGACAGTTACAGAGATGGCAGGATTTCCGCAAATGGCAAAACGATAACCGAGGTCTTGAAGACGACGATGGCGGTTTTCCGGCATATGTCGAGCGAATAAAGCATAGGACGAAGCGCTATTACACAGAGGATACAATGGGCCGATATGCCAAGTGGTTAGCGGAGATTGAAGCGGACATTTCATATCTCAAGTCAGGATGGGAACTTGATCAATGGGAGCGGGAACGGCAACGGTATTCCTGCAGAGAACATGGCTGCGAAGGGTTCCCCGATTACGCCGAGGCCGTCAAGCACCGCCTAGCACGCCACAACTTCACCCGTCCTTTCCAACTAATACAGGACCCCAAGCAACAGGACAAGCTGACGACGTGGATCGAATACCTCGGCTTCGAGTATTGGTGGCTTGACTTCTATACTGAAACCGTCAACCGCCTAAAGCCACACCACGACAAAGCCTGGCAGGAACTTGTGGATTCAAATGTGTTGAGGCCTCACGAGACCAAGGAGTCCATACGGACCGATGCATCCGCGAGGCAGGAGGAGTCAGAAAAGGAACATGCTTGGACGGCTGTGCAGCGGGCAAATTTGGAGGCCGAAAAGGTCTACAAGTTAACCCAGCAGGATCCAAAGCGCTTACACATTCCCAAGACAAAGCGTATATCGATGCTAAAAGCTGCTACGGCTAGATTGAATGCGGCAAAAGACCGGCTGGAATTGGTCAAGAGACGCAGCGACCGCATCACGGATTTTATTCGGAGGACGTTCGACTATGAGGGTGCAAAGAAGGATGCTGCTCGCCACAAAATTCTTCTGGCATGGATTCTGGAGCAAGCTTCTTTGATCGAGGCCGAGATGATTCAATCCGAGAGGGACGAGGCAGGACCTGGAGTGACTAGGAGGACGAAAAGGGATTTCAACACCGAGGACTATGCGGAGCGAGGCTCTAAAAGGCAGAAGCTCGAAGATCCAATATTGGCCCCGCATTCAGGCAGCAGCACAGCCGTCCTAACTGAAGTCGGAGAGTGGCGTACGAAAAGTCACTTCGAGGTTGCTGAGAACAAAACCAGGGACTCTCAACCGGAAACGTCTCCAGCCAAATATGTGGCTCGGCCCGTTGGTGCTTCTCAAGTGATGTGTCAAGGACTTCGTCGCAGCGCACGTATTGCGGCGAGCCGCAGTGCTTCTGGAACAGTCCGCACCACTCAAACTTGTCGACCAGGATCGCGCTCAAGGTTACTCACAAAGTCCAGAGAACCGCTACTGCTGCAAGGGGACACGAGAGCAACAACGACAAAGAGGGAATTCAAGCGAAGTGGTCGATGGAGCACGCCGAAACCCATTGGCGTGTCAAAGAGGGATCGACGTTCCCGGAGAAGGCGTGGCTGATGATGATTCGGGCTATGGCTCGTAAAAGTAGATCAATGATGCAACTCATTCCCATCATCATTCTTACTGGTGTTCATTTGGGACCAGCCACTATGGTAAGTGAGGCGGTCATCTTGGTGAATATTACTTATTGACCCTGTACTTTCTTCTCCCGTGACAAATGCAAAGCAGGTGCCGGTAACAGACCTCGGTGAAGCTATCGTACAACCATCACTACAAGAGTCCCTATGGCAGGGCTTGGGTCTTCCGGCCTCAACCACAAAACACCACAGAAATCTCGGAACCCAAAGCATGATCAAACACCATTGGTGGGACCGTCCGTTTCACGAAGATAACTGACCTCGCCTCAGTTAGAGCAGCCAAACTCCGGCGTCTTGCGACTCGTCTACGAGGTAGTCTAAAAGTCGTCCAGCGGCATTTGGCCGCTCTAGTCTCCGCAAAGGAGCACAGGACCTGCTGAGCTAGTAGGTATAACTTATACATGATACAGATTGCACAGTATAGTTCACCCGCTATCCATCGTTTCATCAGCTTAGAGGCGTCGGTAACAAGCCTGCTACAGGCTGCGCTTTCCAATGTCGATCGTCCCTCACAAACTGGTCTGTCTGCTCACCCTTTTCACAGTAAGAGCAATAGCAGACAACTCCTTTGAAGCCGGCTTCGACCGCTGCGACCCGTTTCTATCTCCGCCACCGCTGGAGGATGGCGTTGACTTTGTGCCGTTGAAGTGGAAAACCAGCATCTTAGACGAGCAAATCGTCCCCACCGCGTATAGTAGCATCAGGGAGATATGTAACCGCGTGCATTTCGTCGCGGACTCTCGCGACACCAAGCATCCCTATTCCCTCAGGGTTGGTGCCGGTGGCCGTTTGGATGGTAAGAAGACGCCTCTTAGCCCCGCCTGTGTCCTACACGCTGCTGACCACTGGACTGGTACCGTTGGTGCTACCAGGAACAGGCACCTCGAAGTACGGACTTCGCGATCCACGCCGGCTAGCTGCGTTCTGGCGGCAAAAGCTTGGTCCCTAACTTCCTTGGAGTCACGAGGCGTTCGCCAGTCCTTATTCCCATCGATTCGAGGCTTCTTTGGTGTTGTTGGAAGCTCGTTAACTTCACGATGCTCGGCCGGCTTGATAATTGAAGCTAGAGGTCTGTCTACGTTGGTAGGGATAGTGCCGGCGGCCCGGAAGCCGGCCCGAACGTTGCTTTGAGAGAATGCCTTTTTAGAGGCCTCTTTGTAAGCTCGAATAAACCGCTGTTTCTGGTGCGGCGCTGTAGCTTGGAAGTTGACGAAGCTGGCAAGCTGCTGATGATAGTACTCCTTTAGTGGACTAAAGACTCCAACGTTAAGCGGCTGCGTAATGTGGGAAGAGTGTGGGGGCAGGAAAATTAGGTAAGTCCGTGCCTTGGAGGCGGTATACATGAATTGTGGTGTTGTGTGAGCTGAAGAGCCGTCGAGGACTAAGATCCGCCAAAGTGAAGCTATCGCCGGCGCCGTCTCCGGGATAAAGATAGTCGTTAGCTACTTCAAGGCAAGCTCCGCATTAGACCAGCCGCTAAGACTCGTGCCGTATCGCTAGTCAGGGAATTCCTCTAGAAACCACTGCCCTTGAAGGTTCGAGCCCGTGAAGATTACTAACGGCGTTAGTCTTCTACCCACAGAGCTTGCATACTCCATAATTGCAACCTACTCGCCCGGGCTGCCTTTAGTCCGGGTTGCCTGCTTAGATAGGCCGGAGCCAAGCACTTTCCCGGTCCGTGTGTCGGCCTTAGTAACGCCGGTCTCGTCTATATAGACTCTAGTTGTGCCAACGCCCTTAGTCTTGATGAGGGTATTAAGATCGCTATAGAAGGCACAGAACCTCTCCTCCGTAGAGGATAGGGTTCTTAGGGCGTTAATACCTCGCGAGACCTTTATTTTGATATACGGTTTGCGCTGCAAGAAGCGCTCTACCTAATGCTTGCTAATAGGACGGTCGATACTGCCGAGGCTCGCGATGTGTTGAGCAAAGGCGGTCACTTCACGCTTCGTTGGAGGCCGGCCTGCTATTTCTTCCGCTAGAATCCACTCCGCAAGCTCTTGCTCTTGCCTTGGACTAAGCCTTTGAAGGTTTTCTATCGCGGCTTGCATTGGCACGGCGCCTTCAAGACGGCGTCGTAACGTTGACCGCGGCAGACTCCAGTCGCGCGCTGCGTGCGCGATTGTGTCGCCTTCCTGCACTGCAATCACGGCGTTTTTGATGTCATTCTCACGGCAAACGTTTGGAGGAGTCATGCTGATAATTTGGAGTAATTTAAGCTTCTTGATGTCAGCGAATGTGGTATATTTATATACCCGAGTTCACGCGGGGAAGTATATACTCCAATTGCTGGAACCATGATTATTTAGAGGGCTGACATATCCCCTGGGCCGAGAAATGTCTGGACCAACATGCAATGCTCCTTTCTCCGCATTAGATTCATTGGTTCCCTCTGGCCCAGATATGTTCTCTTCACCGGCCTTGCTTTTCTTCGCTTTGGTTCTCGGTCAGGCACCTGGTGCAGAACCCGTGCGCGTTCCCGTACGGGTCATCGTGCACCAACATCTTCGCGGTGGGGTGGTAGTATCCGGTCACGGACTTGTAGCCGCATGTACAACATCTCCACCCGACCGTCATCGCCTCGCAGCCCCTGTTGCAGAAGTCGTTGCCCATGCGCACCTTGGTCCCGTTCGTCATCGTGGTGTGGTTCGTGTCGAAGCACCTGTTCATCTCCTCGATGGTGTTCTCGTGGCCGTTGCAGAACCTGAACATGCAGGCGTTGATGTGGCCGCAGCCGTTCGAGACGGAGTACCTGTAGCAGCTCATGTCGAAGTGCAGGATGATGGCGTCGTTCAGCACTTGGTGTAGTACCTCACCACCTTGGTGTTCGGGTTTTCGTTCGCGACCACCTTCTTCATCTACTTCACGGCCCTCGTGAGCTCGGTGGGCACCACCATGAACTTGATGCTGTAGTCGTCGCTGACCATGAAGATGATCCTCTCGCCGTAGATGCTCGCCAAGTCGACGTAGTCCGTGCCGTTGTTGATGGCCGTCTGCAACGCCATCAGCTGGGTTGCGGCTGCGTACGCAGTGTCGGTCTTGATGCCGACGATCGTGACGCCAGAGTCGTACAAGTCGGCGATGTACGTGGACATCGTCATGTCCTTCTCGATCTTCAGGGGGCTCCAGTTGATGATCTGGGTGGTCGTGATGGAGAGGCGCGTCGTGGTGGTGTCGACGAACCTCGTCATCCTCGCCGTCACGTCATCGGCGTCCGCCCCGAGGAACGACAGCCTGTGCGCCATGGGCTTCTCCATGATCAGCCTGTAGGAGTAGCCCGTGTTGAACGTCGCGACCCTGGTGTAGTTGCTGACCGCCTCCGTCTCGTCCGACAGCGACATGATCCTGTCGTACGCGCTGATTAGCGCCATCCGCTCGATCGCCGTCTTCAGCCTCCCGTCGCTGACGCGCACCCAGAACGTGAGCGTCCTCCTGTCCGTGTTGGTCTTCCAGTACCCGATGGGGTCCTTGATCCTGTTGACGATCGTCATGACGTCCAGCCCCACGAGCGAGATGCTGTGCCCGGCCTTGATCATCAGCCTGCTCATCTCCACGAGGCTATCCACGTCCCTGATCGGGTGCAGGTACTTCGACCTCTCCATGGGCGAGAGCCCGATCCTGCACAGGTGCGTGATCATGGACACGTCGGTGGCCCCGAGTATGGAGAAGAGCCCGTGCCTGAAGTCGGGCACGTTGATCAAGAGGTTCGTCAACGAGTCCATCGTCTAGTAGAGCGTCGTACCCACGACCGCACGTCAGCTCCCGATCAGCTACTCCACTATCGAGAGGATGATGTGCAAGCACTCGAACGCCGCCGACGAGATGAAGATGTGCATCACGTGGTTCATGTCGTTCACGGTGAGGTTGTTGAACGTGCGAACCATCGTGGGCACCAAGCCGTTCTCGACGGTGGCGGTGACGGCGGTCTCGGACTTGATGGACACGCTCACGGGAAAATCCTGAGCACGGCTAGCGACGCCAGTACCTACTGATCGGGGGAAGCGGATCCTCAGATATCATGCAACTGCCTCTTTGGGCTTAGGCTCGGGCCAAAATCAGTCGTATAAAAACCATCTACACACCCCACTTCCCCATTCCTACCGTCACATCGGGCACTGCGTCGCTGCATGTTGCTTCCTACCTCGTAAGACCTGACATACTAGGTTCGTCGCGAGACCGCCGAGAAGATAAAAGGGTTTCAGCTAGGTATTCCATAACAAACATCAATAATTGTAATTGCCTCAATTGGACGAGACCGGGCAGGACTGGATCGGACCGAACCGGACTTGAGTATTGCAGGTCACACCGATCCGACCATAGCGAACCATATACCAATTGCACGGAGAGACCCAATGCATGCAGAATGACAAGCAAACTCATCCAGTACATGTTTGGGTCGCTGATTTGCCTCGGAGCAAGCTCATCGACCCTTGCAATATTCTAACACTTTGACGCGCGCGGCTGCATAGGTCCTGTACTGCATATTTGCCGTAAGATAGTTTCGGCCAATAATACAGCATTGCTATAAGATAGAGAATTCTTGAGAATGCTTCTAAATGAGGAGACAGCTCATTGACTGCACGAACGCAAATAATTAGCAGCTGCAAATGTGGGACGCTGATATTTAAGTACGTCACATATGAATATCACCGTTATCATAACCATTCCTCCGTAAATAAACCAAAATCGCAAGGCGGGCTACACAGAACGATGGCATCACCGGTGACCGCCTGCAGTAACGTTGGCCGAGAGGTCGGCTTTTGCCTCAAGCGTCAGCGAGTGTATCCTCCGGTCCACACAGGCCAGCCCAGTGATCTTGTTGGACTGGACTGGACTGGATTTCGAGGTCGGATCCAGTCCAGTCCAATGCAGAGCGCTGGAGACTCCAGAACCGCCAATGCAGAGCGCTGGGGACTCCAGAACCGCCAATGCAAATCCAGTTCTCAAAGTGGATCAGTTTAAAGTGGTCGAGAATTCGTATTTTCTTGAAGTCATCGCGTATTACCACGGATTCAGTCCTTGTTCAGTGCCATGCACCAATAACCCGGATTATCTACCACACGCCCTCCTGGGGCTGTGTAGTAGCCTTATTATCATCGAGGAACTCGTCGTTCATTTTGGTTTCGGATTCATCCCCAGCTTGGTAATTCTCCCGCAAATCAGACTCCCCTTCTAGTTTCCCGATGTTGGTATCCTCAAAAGTATTCCGCACAGGTGGGCCGTACCAGGACCGGAGGCACTCGCTAGCTTCGATGATGTCTATCTTAAGTCTCGATCGCCGGTCGGAAAGCAGTATCTTGGCGCTGCTGAATAGCCGCTCACATTCATCCGACATTGGTGGAACAGCTAGAACGTCTAGTGCCATGCGTGCTAGATCGGGCTGCGTATGGTAGCGATCGTTCCAATACTTGATAACGTCAAAGGTTTCGTCCTCACCAAGCCGGATAACATCTGTCTCAAGGAACTGATCGAGAAGATCGATGGCAGGCAAGTCGGTTGACACGACCTCGTGACGAAGCTTCAGCCGTTTATGGCTCTTGACAGCCGCAAAAGCCTTCTCCTTCCTAATTGGAACAGACGACGCTGGAGCGGAAGAAGCGGAGACCGAAGCCATTTTTCTGGAATGCCTGCCGCGATACTCGTCTAGCCAGAGCTCTCTAACAAGCTTCGTAACATCTGGAATCCATGCCCGTTTTTGTTCGTCTGTCCAAGTCTCGTTGTACCACTGGCATTTGAGAGTCGGATTCAGCGAAATGGCGGTATAATATGCCGGTGTTTCGTCCACCTTATTGAAGTACTGCTCGGCTTTACGCCAAGAAGCTTCTGCTGAAGCGGCAAGAAATGCAAAGTCGTCGGATTCAGCAGCAGCAGCAGTAGCAGCTCCACGACCGGTCTTCCTTCGAACAGCCGCCCTGTGGAGTTCCTCGAATTTAATCTTGGCCTGCTGGATCTCATTTAGCAGCCAGTCAAGCGTCTGAAAGTGGTCTGCTAGCGTTGACTGCCTGCCTTCCGTCGATAGGGTTCCGTCATAGAATGTCTCCAGCTGATCATGAAGGTGTGCAAGCTCGTCCCACTGCTGCTCAGACAGGCGGTCTTCAGCGAGACTTTTCTGGCTCTGGCCAGCCTCATACTGGTCACAAAAGATTTGAATCCTCTCCTTGACGTTGAGAGCCCTGCCGATCGACATGAAGTACGAATTCCAGCGTGTCTGCTGGCTCTGGATAAGCTGGGCTAAATTAGGATCTGCTGTTCCCAGGGGGTGCAAAGGCAACTCACTTCTAAGCCATCGAACGTTAAAGACAAGGAAAAGTCACTCAAGAGGGCGCCAACACCGTATTGAACAGGGTGAACAGTGTTGCACGTGGCTCCACATGACCGTCGTTTCAAAGCTCCGAAACTTCTTAGCTCGGTCCGTCCCCACGCACCCAGGCTTTCCTGGCGATTCTTCGCGAGTTGACCAGAGCGGCAGGCAGTCGCCTAGGCCGACTGGGCAACCTCGGACGAACAAGGAGGTGCTCATCCATCCTTTCCGCCTTTGCTCGGACAGGGATCCCTTTGGCAGATCTCGCCAATGGCTTTTGCGTCTAGATGCGGCGTGTCTCCCGGGACTTGACTCAATGGGAAACCTTCCAACACCGCCCCCATGAACATGACTGGCCGTATAGCCTCTTTGGCAAAGCCCGAGGCGTTGAATCAGGCCTTTTGGAAGCGAGCCACTCTCCGTCATGCCTTGCCTCCGGAACGCCTGATCTATGCCCTTTGTTCAATGTCGCCGTCTCTCGTCTTAGTACAGCCCTCCGAGGCTTGACTTGCAGGGACTGTTCTTCTTCGAAGCCTGGCACCGCCCCCCTATTCTCTATATGCTCTGCCGGGCTTCCCGCACCGCCAACTATTGGGTGACACACATCTGAACTAAATCTGTCAGAGCACGGACTCTGCTTGATATATAACTTGAGCCCCGGTCAGATCGACACACTCACACACCACACCCCTTCCTACGTTCCTTCTCCGAGCATCTCGTTGTTTCTTGTTTTCTGTTGGAAGCAAAGATTGCTTTCCCAAGTCACTCACTATGATTTCCAAGTCTGTCGCTCCCTTCTTGGCCCTGGGCTCGGCCTCCCTCGCTCTCGCCCAAGACTTCATTGCAACTACTGGCGTGGTGGCGCAGAATGGATCTGCTCCCATTCGCCGTAACATCAATGAACTTGCTTCCGAAGCAGGCCCTCAATGGTATGCCGGCAAGCTCTGATATCCTGTCTCGGTCTTTCGCTTACATGGCTGTAGGGATCTGTACATCCAGTCGCTCTGGGAAATGCAAGGCGTTGATGAATCAGATCCTTTGTCCTTTTTCCAAATAGCCGGTAAGAAACTCCGTCGATATGCTGCATCCTGCTTGCTAACATCACAA
Organism: Hirsutella minnesotensis 3608; assembly: GCA_000956045.1. NCBI lineage: Eukaryota > Fungi > Ascomycota > Sordariomycetes > Hypocreales > Ophiocordycipitaceae > Hirsutella > Hirsutella minnesotensis. The sequence continues at coordinate 41,599 of KQ030622.1, forward strand.
AGGCATCCACGGTTGGCCCTTTGTAGAATACAACGGCACCGGACCGGGAAGGCAGAATAATGGTTGGATGGGCTACTGCCCCCATGGTGTAGGTTGCACACAGCCGCCAGCACGGAAAGATTGCTCACTCTGATATCCAGGAACCCCTCTTCTTATCATGGCATCGTCCCTATGTTGCTCTTTACGAGGTATGTGTAATGTAAGACACTCGAGATGGTCTTCTCTAACCTATCAAATAGCAAACCCTCGTCTCGCACGCCAAGGCGATTGCCGCCAAATACCCCGAAGACCGTCGCAACGAGTACGTGCAGGCGGCCGAGTCGCTGAGGTCGCCCTTCTGGGACTGGGGGACGTCGAGGGATGTTCCGCAAGTGACTGTCCCGAGAAGCGTGACCATCAACACGGCCGAGGGGAAGAAGGAGGTCCAAAACCCTCTGATGACCTACAAATTTCCCAAGGATGCCATCGATGGCAAGTTCGGCAACTTTGCTCAGATTCGCCGTACTCCTCCAGGTTTGCCGAACCCGGACTCGGTTTACCGATGCGCGGCCCCCAAGTCTTACCCCAAGTCTGCCGACGAGGCTCTCGAGCTCAAGGTTAACCGAAATCGAAACACTGACCTCGGTGCCATGGTGGTGAGTATTTCAAGTCTTTTGCAATGTATAGGAATTCTCGTGATGACTAAATCTTTGGCAGTATGACATCTTCACCAACTCTCAGAACTTTGCTCAGTTCGCTTCCACACGCGACGTGGGCATGAGTCTTGAGCAGATACACAACACCATTCACGTCGAGGCTGCCTGCGGCGCAGACATGATGAACCAATACGTCTCTGGCTACGATCCTCTTTTCATGCTCCACCACACCCAGGTGGACAGGCTCTGGAGTTACTGGCAGGCCATTCACCCCGACATGGCGGACTTCTCGGGCTCGTACTCTGGCGGCGCCCGCTTCACGACCCCGGCCGGCAGCACCATCAACCAGGATTCGCCTTTGATGCCCTTTTTCGACAAGAATGGAAAGCCTCACACTTCCAAGTCAGTCGCATCCATCAAGGATTTTGGATATTCGTATGAGGCCCTTGACGGCAACAAATCACCCGAGCAGATGGCTAGTGATGCCACTCGTCTCATCAACAAGCTCTACTCTGGCCAGATCTCGCAGCCCGATGAGGGCGTCCCCGGTGAACCATCTGCGGGTTCTCCCTCAGGTAGCTCTCCCACCTCTGGTGTGCCTACCTCTGGCGTCGCCGCTCCCACGGGCGTCTTCCCTCCCGGAGCCAGCCCTAACGGCACTCGTCCCGGCCTCGGCCCTCGCCCGGGCTCCGGAAACGCCCCCAATGCTCCTTCAGGAGGCATTCCCGGCAACGGCGGCAGTGGCAGCACCGGCGGTAATGGCGGCAACGCAGGATTGGCACCGATCGACGAATCCAAGCGCCGTTACGCCCAAGTCCAGCTCGAGGTTGACAAGATTGAGCGGCCGTGCTTCGTCAATGTCTATATCGGCGAGTATCACGCTGGCAGCATGTATGTCATGTCGGAGCCGTCGACGGGCATTGTCAACGGCGCCGTCCTTCTCAACAGCGCCATCCAAAAATTCACCAGCAAGCCCGGCAACGGCACAGCCCGCGCCTTCAACGACAATGTCCACGTCGACATTACAAACGTGAGTTTCCGTCGAAGAGAAACGGAGAATTGAAAGACACATTGGCTGACACGTCCACTTTTAGTACAATGGAGACCAGATTGATGTCAAGACTGTGCCCAGCTTGAAGGTGAACGTCGAGCAGATTGAAGTCAAGCCCCCAGTCAGCGAGAACAAGCTGCCCGAGATCACGCGAAAGAAGCCGGAGCCGGCCAACGGCGGTGGTGCGCTGACGCCGCCACCTCCCTCCACAGACCCTGCAGCTCGTCCCGGCGGTAGCCAAGGTGGCAGCGGCAACGGCAACGGCAACGGCAACGGCAGCGGTAGCGAGAGTGGCAAGCCCCAGACTGGACCCAAGTCTGCCGCTGCAACGACTGGGCCCCTGTCGGCTATTGGACTAGCCCTGTTGGCTGTCCCGGCATTGCTACTGGCAATGTAAAGACGCGTAGAGCTCAAAGTCCCGCAAGTACGAATACAGATACCTAAACTTTAGCGACTGAGAAATTGCTTAACGAAAAAAGAAAGGCAGATGGTGTTTATGAGAATGATTTCAATTCATATTTCGAACAAAAATGTCACGAACCAGTGTGTTTGTCTACGTCGATCTCGGTTCCTCGATGTTCAGTAGTGATGTGTATGAGCATGAACATAATGCACGTACGTGAATCGGTGACCAAGTTTCGCTTCATTCAGGCTATGAAGCCACTTGCCGTTACGATAACCACTTACCACATGTTCATATATCCTGTCCGAGTCCCAAAAGGGAAGCGCAGACGAGCAGCAACATGCAATGTTAAATGTCTCATCTGCCGGCAACACCACACATCCCTTGGTCGAAGATCTCACTATATTGCCTGCCGTACTCAAGAGACTTGAGTCTCGCACAGCAGTTCGAAGAATCTGGAGGAAGGCGGTATAGTTTTGGTGATGCTCTGCCATGGTTGGGTCTTCGACATGATCGCCTTCATCCAGAGGGAAGTCGACATCCACTGTGTCATCGCCTTCCGACCGGCTAGCCCAGAGCCTCGCGTCTTTACGAGCATCCTCAGCCGATTTTCTGAGGAGGGAGATGTTTGCGACACGAAATCTCAGGCGGGGGCAGAGGGTAGCTTCATAGTCCCGCCATATGCCTGTGATATCACCGCGCGTCTCGGAGAGGAAGGTTTCCCACCTGGTGATGCTCTGCTCTGGTTGGGTCTTCGACATGATCGCATTCATCCAGAGGGAAGTCGACATCCACTGTGTCGTCGCCTTCCGACCGGCTAGCCCAGAGCCTCGCGTCTTTACGAGCATCCTCAGCCGATTTTCTGAGGAGGGAGATGTTTGCGACACGAAATCTCAGGCGGGGGCAGAGGGTAGCTTCATAGTCCCGCCATATGCCTGTGATATCACCGCGCGTCTCGGAGAGGAAGGTTTCCCACGGTACAAACAAGGCCAGGTGGAGAACCGAGTTTCTGCGCAGAATGTAAGAGCCTGGGGAGCAAAATGGGGCAGCAAGTGGAGCGTACCGTTTGAAATACACCGGGTGCTCGTCTATATTGTCGTCGCTAATGAATCCCTGAAAGATTGGCACCGCGTACTCGGGGGGTTGGCAAAGCTTTTGGATCCATCCGTCGCATTCTGGAGGACCCTCCAGAGCAATACGGGCTTCATCCTCATCTTGGCCACGGCGACGCTCCAGGGTAATCATAGACATATAGTCATAGAAGCATACGTCCCTCAGAACCGGGCCTCGATAGGCATAGGCATCCAGATACAATAAAGTCCGGCCACTTTCCCGAAAGTGTACCGTCTCCGACGGCTCTTCGGCGTCGGTTTGCGTACTGGCCTGGCGACGGAGGTGTGTCCAGCGCCGGAAAATGGTCCAATAGAGTGCGGTCAAATTTATGTAGGACCAGTGTGGTACATTAGTGAAGTCCGTTTGGTAGCCGAGCAGGAAGTAGCAGACCTCTACGGCGGAAAGCTGTCTGTCAGAAAATATTCGGTTGGCTGCCCTCATGAGAAACTAACGACTCTCGTTTACCACAGCCTCGCGCTGAGCATCCTGTTCGGCAGGATTCGCCCCCCTCAACGCCGCGGATTCACGGAGCTGTCGAAGAACATCGGCCGCGAAGACGAGGCGTTTCCACATGGGGGTGTCCAATTTGGTGGCGTAGTTTGTGATGTAAAACACCATGGCGAGCCCCTTGGTTTTCGTCAAGATCATCGAGACGTCGTGGTTGTGACGGAGGCCGACTGCCATGGCTTTGTTATACCGGTTGACAAGCGGGTGGTTCCGCCGGATCCTTAGCAAGCCGTCCTCTGTGAATCCGGATTCCTCGACGATCTTCCAAGGCGCCTTGAACCGGTAAGGCGTCCGTTTGTGCACTGGCGCGCCCTCTCCAGCGAGTCCTTTTAGGGAATACTTGATACAGGTGTAGGTGTGCGAGTGAACCTGGCAACAGTACGCAATGTAATTAGACTCCTTGTCAAAGACTGCTGCGAGAGCCTCGGTGTTGTGCATTATTCCCTCGACCGGATCAATCGGCTTTCTCTCCTTCCGGACAGCTTTTCCAGCTTCCTCGTCTAAGCATTCGTGAAATACCGAATCCAGATACCGAACCACTTGAGCACGGTATCCCTCCTCCTCGGGCTTCGCCATATTATCAACCAGGGAAGGCAACTGCATGTTATCCTCCAACAAGAGCAGTCCATGCAAGTGCAGACTGCCTCGATCGTTCGTCTCGACCGTGGCGTAGTAATGGCTGATCTGTCCGAAAACCGATTCTTGGTCCGTCCTGACGTATTTCTCAAAAAAACAGCGAGATTTCTCGATGGAAGAAGATGGCCGCGCTAACTGGGTCCATGGTGCTGAGGGCGATCCTATCATACCTTCCCCGAAGATCGGCTAGCAGTTCCTTTGCTGTGTCATGCTCGTGGAGCCTGTGGATGGAGAGCCTCATCTTGACCGGGTTGTTGACATCGTTGGGGTTGACAGTGATCCAGATGGCAGGCATACCTGTCCAAATGTTAACAGCTTGTATCTTCCTCCGCATCAGGAGTCGAGTTTCGTTAGACAGCGGCTGTGCGTGGCCGAAGATGGACAATTCGCGAAGTAGGAACAATATGTCCGGATCTGTCGTGGTCCTTGTCTCTCGCATCTCCTCCACGGCTCTTTTTAGGCGGTCCGCCTTCAGGCGCCCATAGACCCGCTCTAGTCTGTGGAAGGAGCCCCTTGCCATACGGACCATGCTGATACGGCGGTTCGTGGATCGGAGGAGGATGTTGAAGACCAAGAAACAAAAGACCGGATGCGTAGCAAATCGACCCCCGTGTCGTTGCAGCACATATCTAGCCCAGTACTTGAGCGAGTGGTTCGCCCTGCACTCCACAGGCTGCAAAGCATGATGTCGATTGCCATCTGGCTCCCTCAGCGCCTTAGGGCCGCCACTCCCCCACGGAAAAAGTTTCGGAAAGGTCCGTGGAAAGAAGTCCTCGTGCAGGTTGTCCGCAAAATCCGCACCACGCTCGACCCGAATGAACGGTTGGCCTCCTGCCGTGTAGACCATCATTGCGGAAGGTTCGGCGTCATTGCCGCGCCCAATCTGGCTCGTCTGGATGGCTTCGGCTAGGAAGGACAGCTTGTCAACTTCAGCAAAAGCGGCCGGCCCGTCCAAAGGAAACATGCCGGAGGTTGACGTCTCATATAGAACATCATCGCCTTGGTCGGTAGTCTCCGGATTAGGAGCAGAAATATGGAGGTCTTGAGGCAGCGAGTAGGGCTGCTCTGCCGATGTATTGCAAGCTGACGGGCAGGCATCGTTGCTTGGGTCTGCCGGTAGCGAGGTGAGGAGCTCTTCAATGCTTGTGAACCCGTTCTCTTCCAATCCCCGATCAGTATTCGGGACGATGGGGTCTGTATGCGTCCTTTCTACGGCCGAGAGCTCCTCTCTCTGCATCCGTTCCAT
>KQ030622.1:52233-68577 GCA_000956045.1 Hirsutella minnesotensis 3608
GGCTATGCTGTGTGAATGTGGGGGGGTGCGTGCGAATTGAGATTTGGGTGCGTGTGAATAAAGACTGTCTATAAAATACCACAGCCGCCAGGGAAGCTTTTGTAAGCTCCTCGAGCCCTATTTCAGCTGAACTTTGATTTCTATGTGGGACCTTCATAGACGGGCAAATTTGTTCAATGTCGGTTGCTCATGCGTTTGAACGGCGTTCTCGGCATCTCTCTTCATCGATAATCTCGGCTGCTAGCTCGCCAGTACTCCCTTCACACTTCTTCATTGATTCACATTCAAAATCTGCGATTTCTCGAGTACGCCTTGCCTCTACAGTCATATACTGCGCTCGGTATCCCGCAATGACCTCACAGTAGCAGCTTGAGCAGTTCAATCGACTCCGACAAACGGTGTGTAGTAGCCAGATCGCAGTCTGCTTTGGCGGAGTTGGTAAGCCGCGATCGCGCGAACCGAACCGCCCGCATTTCTCTCTCGCTAGACCGACAGTGGTAATACCGTATACCCGGGTCAGAAATATTGACTTAAGGATAGAGGGCTTCCCGAAACTAACTAGATACTTTGTCCCGGAAGTAGAGGAGCTATGAGCAACGCTTTCACGCAGTATGACGCCCGAGGTCGACTTAAAAAGTGGCTATTTGGCCACCCTGGTTAGATGACTCGTCAGCACCAGCTTGGCTGATGACGGGAAACCGGAATCCAGAAAAGAGGTACATAGCACGAGTCCTGTCTGTATGGGGTTTTCGAGCTGAATTCCCTCTGAATGATGGTCAGGGTGTGGCACGGGGGACATTCCAGATCAACTGACGGCTTTCGTAAGCGTCTTGTCCTGCTTCATTCACTAGCTCATGGCGATCTTTGCCGAGCTCAAAGCCCGTCTGGTCCCCGGCACGGTGTACAGTCTATGTCGTGATGCATACCAGCTCATGTCCTAGCGTGTAGTACTAATACGGTACGTCTGGCCACCCTCGCCTTATCCAAAGTCCGATAGCAAGTATAGAAAGACCCTCAATTCCACCGACTGAATGCTCCGAGTCTAAATCTGCGGCCCTGTCCATCCCATAAGCCTTGATTCCACTCAATACTTCTATTTTGACGCTTACTTTCAGCATACCGTTATTTCAATATGAAAGCCACACTTGTTGTTGCCACTTTCTTTGCTGGATTAGCTATGGCGAGTTCTGCGGCGGACAGACAATTCAGCAAAAACCTACAAAAACGGGTGGGTAATATGGTTGGCAACGTTCCTCGACTGCTGACCGCATGCTGATGGACCCGGTGACTATAGCTAGTAAGTGTTATTGCACTATTAGCGACGTTAACTCCTAGTGCCGTGCTGATAGACCTGGTAACTCTAGCTAGTAAGTAATTATCGTGCTATTAGCGACGTTGACTTCTTGCAGCGTGCTGACAAACCTGGTAACTCTTATAGTGTGTAAGTATCCATTACGCTATTAGGAACGTTAACTTCGTATAGCGTGCTAATAGAGTTGGTACTTTATAGTGTGTAAGTGTTTATCGCGCTATTAGCGACGTTAACTACTAGGAGCGCGCTGATAGATTTAATAACTCTAGCTAGTAAGTATTTATCGCATTACTAGTAATGTTAACTACTGGGAGTATGCTAACAGACTTGGTAACTCTAGCCTGTAAGTATTTATCATGCTATTGTAACGTTAACTATTAGCAGGATGCTAATAGATCTGGTAACTCTAGGACGTAAGTATTTGTCACCCTATTAGCGACGTTAACTACTAGTAGTATGCTAATAGACCTGGTAATCCTAGGGTGTAAGTGTTTATCGCGCTGTTACTGGAGTTAACTACTAGTAGTATACTAATAGACCTGGTAACTCTAGTGTGTAAGTTTTTATCGTGTTATTAGCAATATAAGCTGCTAATAAATTTAATAACTCTAGCCTGTAAGTATTTATCACGCTATTAGCGATATTAACTACTAGCAGCATGCTAATACACCTGGTAACTCTAGAAAGTAAGTATTTATCGTACTATTAGCGATGTTAATTACGAGTAGTATGCTAATAGACCTGGTGATTTTAGTGTGTAAGTATTCATCGTATTATTAGTAATATTAACTACTAGTATACTAATAGATATAATAATCTAGTGGGTAAGTATTTATTATGCTATTAGCGATATTAACTACTAGTAGCATGCTAATAAACTTAACAACTTTAGTGTGTAAGTATTTATCGTATTATTAGCGACGTTAACTACTAGTATACTAATAAACCTGGTAACTATAGGATGTAAGTATTTATTATATTATAGCAACGTTAACAGCTAGGATGCTAATAAACTTGGCAATTTTAGAAAGTAAGTATTTACCGTGCTATTAGCGACGTTAACTGCTAGTATGCTAATGGACTTAATAACTTTAGTGGGTGAGTATTTATCGTGCTATTAGCGATATTAACTACACGCAGCGTGCTAATAGATCCGGTGACTTTGAGTGCTGGTGACTTTTAGTGTGTAAGTATTTATTGTATTATTAGCAACATTAACTGCCAGTATGCTAATAGACCTAGTAATTACTATTGGTTTAAAGAGCTTCTCGAGGATTGCTATTATAAGGTACTGGAAAGAAGGCTTGGGCCGCTTAAGCACGTTATCGTCGGCCTACCTCGGCGTATAGCGGAGCTTCCATACTTAGCCTCGTGGAGAAGAGGGCTTTTAGTCGTTGTATGGAGTTCTCCTCTGGAGTTTAAGCTCGGCCGACTATTAGCAGGTTTTATTTCTTAGTTTTAAACATGCTTTCTAACTATATACTATACGGGATTACCTATCAAGTATATATCTTATCTTATTAGTTAGATAAGAATTAGGCAAGCTATAAAGCTAAGAAGATAATAGAACCTAATAAAGGGGTACGAAATATATAAATTCGCTAATATTAAGTGCTAGTAAAGGAAAGGGCTTTTAGTCGTTATATAGAGTTCCCTACTGGAGTGTAAGCTCGGCTACCAGACTTTATCTCTTGGTTTTAAATATACTTCTTCACCATACGTTATATAATAAGGTGTTATATACCATCGCAAGCAATCCCTAATATTATGTTAATGCCGTTATATTTAACCATGCTTCGTGCATGGACTTTCCTTGCGACTTCGACACGGACCGTTTTATTTATAGATGCGGTAGTGCTGATGATGATCAAGTGAATGCTGCTTATGAGAAGAAAAGAAGAGTCTTGGGCAAGATGAGCTGTACATATATTCCGAAGACAGCCAGGATGCGGAAGGGATTCTAGTTCAATATATGTCGCGATTGGAAGCGTCTTGCATCCCAGGATTGTATTGACTCTACGGTTCTTTCATGCGCTGGTTCCAGCTTGCCACCATCGACCTGGTTATTGGACTCATAGAGAACCATTCGCTTACCAGCTGGTGACTCACCGGTACGACGATGAACGGAAGATGCGCATTCATGGACCTCAGCGCAGCCTCGTTGGCCTCTCAAGGTTACATCGGCATGATCTCATTGTTTGGCACTACTTAATTTATTAGACCCTTGAGGTGCGGATGCCTTGTGTTGCTACCCGGGTTGAGCATAAAGTTCATAGTTCACAGCATGGGAACAGCTTTAACAGCCAGGCTACGCTTCGCTTCTCTCTTGACCGACCTTTAAAACCTGCCCCAAGAGAAAAGTCGTTCAATATATTGACAGCACAGCATGAAACTGTAGATCAATGCACCATGGTGATACATCGGGCCAGAATCATGTCAAGTTGCAGGATCCGTCAGCAATACAAAGTCATGCAACTCGCATGTTCTTTACGAAAAAGCGAGACGTACTCAACTGCTCTGTTACCTTAATGAGCTGATATGATGCGTGCTTTTGGTGCCTTAAAGATGTCGAATATTACTATGCAGGGATAGTACATTATAATAAGTCTTTAATAATATTATCTAGGCCTTTAACATATAGGGATCGATGAAACACGATTGCTATAATGCTTTACCTTACGTGATATCACGTACATCGTAGATTCCCTGTTTAGGACCATTCGCCGTCTAGCATGCGCGTTGGCTGCTTGCGTTGCTCTGCCCCTTGGCTGTCCTTTGTAATGACTGTGACATTGACCTACTTCCACAAGACTTTCAGTTCTTTCCCAACTACAGCTACGACCTCAATCTAGTCGACCAGATCCCAGTCCACCGCGAGGCGAGAGGTCCAGCCTCGAAGCTCTGGAATGGGTGTGTCAATCCAATTCAAGAAACTGATAGATTCAGCTTAACATCCGGCTGTTGAGACTGCCAACAACGCACGGTAGTTGACGAGTAGGAGAGACGTAAGGTATGTACCGCCGCGGCACCAAGACGACTGCAGAGCGACTTACGTCAAGGTACCGATATGACAGAGCTGAGACTTTTGTCTAGAGATGAGGTGATTCTGGCGGATTGACAGTTGGATATGAGACAGTCCGATGGTTTGTCTTAGGAATCTTGGCGGCGGAAGGTCGTGCGTCCGAGACACTGGAGCCTGGTCTGGCCTCAGCTCGGGCACAGTGTTTGGATAAAGGGTCTAGACACTCGATAGAGGAATCATGGCGCCGGTCTCTTTTCCTTCAGTCTCCAAAAGAAGGCCACACAGGGCCAGATTGAGTAGGGACGTATTTGCACAATGCATGGAGACAGGGTGACTGCCGATGCCAGTGTGTATACCACTCTTCGCTACAAGACCACATTCTGCGTCTTTCACGTTCCCTACTATTGCTACGATCTTTTGCGATGTTACTCCTCCAGCACTTCCTTCATCATTTCACCGTTAAGCAGGCGGTGGCATCGTTCCTGCAGCACTGATATGTACTCAACACTGAGTGCGGTCGACTGCGGCAAGGTGGCGGCACCTTTTAAAAGAGTAGTTTCCTTGAAAAGATCTGGATCGAAGGAAACAGTCCTTTCCAACACCGACTTATAATATCATATGTACTGGTTTCACAAAGTTTGGGTAACTCCATGTTTTGAAGCCAGTCAAGGACCTCAAGGCCCGTGCGTGCCAAAGGGCCTTTGTCTGCACCCGCCTCATTTCCTTGCACCGAGCCCAAGTTGGTGCACTGCCGAAGCAGGTAGATCCGACCTTGTTGGCAGAATCGAAGTCAGTTAGCTTGATGTGAAATATTTGCTGGTCTCAGGTCACCATGAACCAAGTCCAGTGACTCCAGCCAGGCCATTGCTCCAGCAAACTCCATTGCCCACTGCTCTCGAGAGGCAGTGCGCAAGACGTCGATTGCCTTTGACTCGATGTTCCAGCGAAAGTCAGCTCATGAAGGCAGGAGGTTCAAGCCTGGGCGTCGTACAATGCTCTGGAGGAGACGAGGAGAAGGCTCGCGCTTCTCGAGCTCGTCGTACTGGAACACTTGGATCGCTTAAGGTCTGGGGACCTTCACAAGAATGCCATTATCGATTTAATACACCCAGCTTATTGCGCCGCGGGATATAAAACACAAGTTGGAAAGAAAGCCAGGCGGCTTCTCCACGGTGGACGGCATGGTTCACGGGGGCATGAGTCGAGTCCACCAAAGTTATTGCCCGCTCGTCGGGCCTCCACTTATACGTTGAGAAACTATCTAGATGACTAAGCGAATGCCGTGTCACAGAGCCCAATACCTTGGCGAAAGGTGTTGAAATACGGGCTCCGTGGCTCAGGCCCTCTTCCAAGCCCCAGTTGCCATGTCTTTCTCCCATGCTTTGCTATACTGACAGTCGGGCAAGGGTTGCATGGTAAAGAAGGCGGGCCCAGACTACTTGCGACAGTCCACGAACAGAGACCACCGCAGCCTTCCCAAGGGATGAGAGACGACTCTTCATCGAGCAACTGGCGGCAAAGGAGAGCCCTTTGTGCGATCAACTCTTTGCACATTTTGGTCAGCCTCCCATGACTTGCATAAATCAGCGGGTCGCTTCGGCGCGTGCCGGCATCGAGACTTTTCGTTGGCCCGTGGTCCGTTGCACATGACACCTGCATGGTGCAGGATGAAGGCGGTCTTGCGGTCCGCGGCGGCTACTAGCCGAGCCGTCCCGCCAGTGGCGAGCCGCCTCCCTCCAGGCCGCCGAGACCTGGCCTTTGCTTGCTGCCGACGGGCTTGCACAGGCCTGCAATGAGCTCCGGACGCATCGCCAGCAAGCCATGATGGACGACAGCGAAGGAGGTTTGGAAGAGTGCGGACTATTGGATGAAGCCAAGCAAGAGGCAGGCATCGATCCGAAGGGCCAGAAATGGTCTTCGGCTGCGGTGCGACAACTTGCCGGTCCGACGAGTTGCGTTGTCCTGGCCACGTTCATCCTGGTCTCAATCCTCGCCCTGCCTTTGCTTGCTTACCCGAGGTATCAGGCGCACTCCTCTGACCGCCTTAGTTCAGGGGCAGGTCAGGTCGCCATTGAGTTGCATCCAGAGAACCACACGAGGCGGCAGCCAACCACGTTGACTTTCAACTGGACCGTCAGTCGAGGCCAAAGGGCACCAGACGGGGTTGAGAAGCAGGTTTACTTGGTAAACGGTATGTTCGATTCACATTGTCTATGATTCAACAATGTTGACGGCCAACTTCAATAGGACTCTTCCCTGGCCCAACTATCGAGGCTCGCTCCGGAGATAGGGTCATTGTCAATGTCTTCAATGCTCTTGACTCCGAGGGAGTTTCAATCCACTGGCATGGCCTCAAAATGAGAGGCCACAACAACATGGATGGTGCGGTCGGATTCACTCAATGTCCTATTCCGCCAGCGAAAAGCTTCACCTACAACTTTACTATTGGTGATGACGAACATGGCACCTTTTGGTGGCACAGTCACAGCCAAGTTCAACGGGGAGACGGCCTTTATGGGGGCCTCGTCGTCCATCGACCAGCGGAGGTCGAGCCAGCTTCTCCGCAAACCGAGGCTCTTCTTATGATTGGAGACTGGTTTCATCGCCGGCATACCGAGGTCTTGAGCTCATATGCTGACTATTCAAGTCTGGGAAACGAGCCTGTTCCGGACTCGCTCCTGATCAACGGCCATGGCCGATTTAACTGCTCGTTCGCCGTTCCCTCGCGCCCAGTGACTTGTCAAGTGACAAAGATGGACCCCATCCTCGGCCGTCGCGAGCGTCATCCCACGAGGTTGAGGATTGTCAACGTCGGTACAGTCGCGGGGTTTCATTTCGCGTTGCACGGGGCGTCGTTGAAGCCAGCGTTTGTGGACGGCGGCTGTTCAGTCAAGTCAAGACCGAGCAAATCGGTCGGCATCCTATATCCAGGCGAAAGGGTTGATACCATCATGACATGGGACCAGGACGGCGTGTCGAGACCGAGGTTCAGCGTTTACCTTGACCCTGAGTGAGTTATTGAAGAGCGCGACTTCGACAAGTACTTTGCTTACTTTAGGCGTCCAGAAACTTCTTGGGTTTCCCAAACGAGGCTTTGAGCCCGAACCAGACTTTTGTAGCGTTGCCCGAGGCAGCTGCTTCATCTCCCATCGCCATAGCTCCAAAGCTCGAAGTCGGTTCGAGCCATTGCGCACTCGACGGCTTAAAGTCAACGTCCCAACCCAAACTTACAATTGAGCCAAAGGCACAGGAGACGATTGCATTATATATCAAGACTCAAAAGCTCTCGAGGTACGAGAACAGACCGCTTGGCTTCATCAACCATACAACTTGGATACCGCAGGAGCCCCCCCTATTATCTCTCAACAGAACAATGTGGAACTCAAACCAGATGATTTCATTCATTGGGACAACGTCACGGCCGTCGACTGTCGACTTGATAATCAATAACCTCGACGACGGGTCTCATCCTATTCATCTCCACGGAAACCCCTTTTACATCCTGTCTTCTCATAGAGCTCAAGGTCGCGATAGCTGGGGAAGCTACAATCCCTTCGACTCCGAACCCCTCTCGGCTCCCAATTTGAAAGATCCCCTCGTCAAGGATACTGTTGCAGTGCCAAGGCGAGGCTACGTGCAGCTCCGGTTTACGGCGGATAATCCTGGGCTCTGGATGTTGCATTGTCATATGCTTGTGCACACGGGTACCGGCATGGCGGCCGGGCTCCACGTCGGCGATTCTCGCGACTTTGACCATTCGAGAGGCGTGGATATGTCAGCGGCGGCGTTATGTGAGCGTGACGGGAAAACAATCGGCCGCAATACGGGCCTCGAGTTTGTCTAATGCAGTCGACTTGAAATATCACAAGTCGCGCGGGCTCCTGTTCACCAAGCGTTGCAGGTAGATCGGTGTTGCGGCGACTGGAGACTGCACACGTGCACAAGCATTTGGCGTAGAAGCGGCGACAAGTTCCTTTCAGGGATCGTCAACTCGCAGTGTAAGCCAGCAGTCTTGGACGTCGTATTGCGGGTGCCGAATACAACTTGAGCGGTGGTCTGACTACAGTAGATCTTCCGCAACAGGGGTGATGGCGGGACGGAACGTGGGGGAGTCTGCCCTCATGAACGGTGTGTGCGTCGAGGGCTGCGGCCATGAAGTGCTGATCTGGAATGTCATTGGCGAGCGGTGTCTATGCAACCCATAGTGCAGAATGGCCACTGCACCCTCCGCGTAGAATGCAAGGAACCTGCATCCCCCAGGCCAATCAGGGGCGCCGCGAGTCGGCAGGAGACGGCGGCATGCGGCAAATGTCATTTCGTTGCGGTCTAATTACACCACGTGCGGAGACAGGACAGAGACGTCGTGTTCTCGCGGGTTATATGTATCACGGCCTCCGCTTTGAACGCGGCTCTTGAGTCTCGATGTTGTCGAATCAACCAGATTCTCCAAGCGACAGACCGCGTCAACATGACGGGGCTCATGCGGTTCGCCCAGTTAGTCCTGGTCGCCTCGGCAGGCCTTGGCAAGACCGTCATGGCGGGAGGCCTGGCTGACATTGACCATGTTGTTTTATTCATGCAAGGCATGCTGAACCCTGGGGAACACATTTGCTGCGAAAATAGCTGATGGTCGGTGTTTAGAGAACAGAGCCTTTGACCATTACTTTGGCACAATGGCTGGGGTTCGAGGATTCGGCGACGCCAACATACAGATGAACAATGGCGTCCCAGTGTGGCAACAACTCGCAGAGCCCGCCGCCGCAAACAAGACAAAGTACATTACTCCATGGTATCTGAATTATCTCGGCGGGAAATGGCCCGAGGCGACTCAGTGCATGATTGCTGGGAGCAACGGATGGTACGAGAACCATGCCGCGTGGAATCACGGCACGAATGACCACTGGGCACTCAACAATACGCCCTGGAGTATCGGCTTCTATAAGAAGCAGGATATCCCCACACAATGGACGTTGGCTGATGAATGGGTCGTGGCCGACATGTACCAGGTAAGACGGACATGATCCAGCTCGACAACCCTGGGCTGAAGATGAGGACAATATAGGAATCCGTCGTTGCCTCTACTTCGCCAAACAGAGTCGTCTGGACGAGTGGATCCATCAACGTTCCAGGTGGCCCGCAAAGGCCTGATCAGGGAGGTAACCCCTACATTGACAACAACGAGACTCCGGGATGTGACTCTAGAGGCATCAACTGCTACCCGTTAAAGTGGCGGACGGCTGCCGAGTACTACGAGGAAGCCGGCGTATCATGGCAAGTCTACCAAGACGCCGACAACTTTGACGACAACCCGTTTGCCTGGTTTCAGCAGTTTCAAGAGGCCAAACAGGGCTCGAGGCTGCACGAGAAGGGCATGAAGGGGCTGCCCCTCGATACCTTTTACGCACAAGCTTCCAACGGCAGCCTCCCCGAGATCTCGTACATCATCGCCCCCACGGGGCTCTCGGAGCACGCGCCATTCTCGCCGCACGACGGCGCGTGGCTGCAAAAGAAGATTGCCGAGGCCGTCATCAAGTCGCCCAAGTACTCCAAGACGGTGCTTATCGTCTCGTTCGACGAGACGGGCGGCTGGTTCGACCACGTCGACCCGTACCGCTCGCCCGACGGCACGCCGGGGGAGTGGCTCGACGACCCGTACGGTCAAGTGGGACATACCTTTGCAGGACCCGGGTTCCGAGTCCCCATGTACATCATCTCGCCCTGGACCCGAAGGGGCGGCGTGTACGCGGAGCACGCGGACCACAACTCGCAACTGTTATTCATCGAGAAGTGGCAGGCGGCCAAGGGGCGTAACGTGACGACCGACGAGATGGTGGCCTGGCGGCGTCGGAACATGGCCGACCTCGTGGGAGCCTTTGACTTTGCAAGGCCAGACTTGAGCGTGCCGCAGTTGCCGGACGCGCCCGCGCCTCACACGGACGAGCTGGGCAACTTGGACGGAGCCGCGCACTGCATGGCACTGCACCCGCGGCCGCGGCCGCCCGTGCCGTACGGCGTCAAGGACGGGCAGCAGGACGTCGGCAGCTTCGTCGAGAGCGGCTTTTGCGGCCGGCTCACCGAAGGCCGCAGCCTCGTCTTGGAGATGAATGGCCACGCGCTGGCGGTGCGGAGCTCTCGCTGCTCAACCGGGACCGTCGGCGTGAGCCCATGCACGGCGAGGCACGAGCTGCCGAACCAGCGCTGGGTAGCTCATGCGGTGCGGCTCGGGGGCGATGAGTTTACGCTTGCGAGCGCCGTTGACGGGAGGTTTCTCTGCGGCGCGACGAGGCTTTGCGAGGGCCGAGACAATGCGCAGGTGTTTGTGGTCGGCTTCGTGGCCAGCATGGGATACAGCTTTCGCATCAAGGGGACTAATGACTTTCTTGCGGCCAGCTGTGACGGTCAGTTGAAATTGGAGAAGGCCGCCGCGTTTTGGACAATGTACAGCGTCAGTTATCGACCATGAACGAATGGGGCGGGCCTGGCTCATGTTCTCGGCGCTCATCCATCAAATTAGACGTTTGGAGGACCTGCATCAAGATTTGTACATAGATGGCAGAAGCCTTTCTTTTGCTCCTGTCAATAGTAATTCAGCCGATACTGAGAACTATCAGCCACATTGATCCAGGTAACCGAGGATTTTCAGACCGATTCCTACAACTGGCAAGAGGATCGACGTCGAAGTGGAAAGTTATTTCCGTTGGTGGTTTCTCGTCAAGGTTCAGGGTAGATCAAGCGACCTGACCGGCAGCAACGGCACAGACGTCGAGAACCAGGGGCACCAAATCTGGTCTCAGAGTCAAAATCCGGCACATTGCGAGCCTCATGTGAGTGCGTTGGGGTAGGGCTGAACGGTTGTCGCATCCAAATGCTTACGAGACTTGATGATGGAAACGTAGCTGCAACTCGGCTGATGACATGCCGCAATCGTGTCAAGCAACACGAGACAAACTTGCAAGTCCGCAGTCGAGATTTCTGGCTTTCCGCAAGTAATCCGCAAGTCATCTGGCATGCCTCTCGCAAAGCGTAAACAGACCCAGGGTCCAGCCCTTAACCCCCGGGTTCCTCGGAGAGGGACGGCTGGAGATCGGCCGGGGCCCCGGGTTTCATCCGCCGGCCGTGGGGACGTGCTCTCGTCGCGCCTGTTTCTCGCGCCTTAGCCCGGAGCTTGCTGTGCCAAGAAGGACGGGAGAAGAGTTCACAGACACTCCGTTTTTGCTGCTGAAAGCTGCGACTCTCTGCACTTGCCTGCCTTTCCAATCCCAGGGTCTTTCCTCCTGTCAATCGCCCGCGGCCTTCTCTTGTTTCTTGCAGGCCACCTTTCTTTGTCTCGACCTTGCTCGTCGGCACCGATTGCAGCCAGAGGCTGTCCGGCATCTTCATCCCAGCTCCGTGGTTTATGGTTTGAGGTTGCCGCCTCATACTCGCCCTCCCCCCCCTTTTGCGCGCTGCTGTCAAAACGGACCGTGCGTCGGCTCCTTAACACGGATAGGCGCTTGGCAAGTCGTTGGATGATTCCTATATCTCTTGTCGCATCGACGGACTCGGGTCGCTGGGCCGAATCATCTCTCAATACGTCTTTATTTTTCTTGGTCCTTTTTTGGGAACGTCGCTGCTGCTTCTTCGACGTAGAAACTTGAGCGAGCCAGACGATAGGGCATCCAAAATGTCCACTGCCGCGCGCTTACTAATCCGCACCGCGCTGCCGTTGCGCTCCGACGGCGCCTCTGCTTCGACTTCACCTGCTTCCGCGACCGACGGACTCGACGCACCAGACGCCCGCTTTCCGAGCCAAGCCGTCGAATTGACCACCTTTTACACCTACAGCTTCCCGCCCAGCCCGCCCTCGCCCACGGCCTCCATCATCTCGTCATCGTCCACGTCGACGTCGTTCTTTGCGCCCTCGGCCGCAGGCCTGCAGAATCGTCCGCTCCGCCGCACAAATTCCCACGACGCCGGCAGCGCATCGTCCCCAGCGGCACCGCAAAACGCCCGCCACGCGCGCTCCGCCAGCCTCGCCACGCTACTGCCGTCGTCCTTGGCTCGAACGTCGTCGGTGTCGTCGGCGTCCTCGTCGAATCGCTTTCCTGCCACGCGCCTCGCCTCCTCGTCCGCCTCGGCCCGGCGCATGACCGCCGACGAGCGCCGGGAGCTCGCCGACAAAATCTGGCGCGACATCTGGTGAAGGCCAAACCCCGTCCCGGGCGGCTGAGGCTCCCCCGGATCGCCTACGTCGACGCCGCCAGGCAGTCCGGCATCGGCCGCGCCGTCTCCGCGGCCATGGCCCACCCCTGGACCAGGCAGGAAAAGATTAAGCGCGGCGTCTGGGCCGCCGCCGTCGCCGCCATCATTGCCGTCGGCTCCATCACCGGAGCCCAGCTCAAGACGGATAGGCAAAAAGAGCAGGTCAGCGCATGAACCGGCGCAAAACACAGCTCCAAAACGCTAACATGGCTTTGCAGGCTATTCGGGAATTTCGACAGACAAGTCCCGAGGAGCAAATTGCTATCCTCGAGACGCAAAAGAATCATTTGTTGCAGCAAAAAGGTGCTCTAGAGAGGAAACTCGACCTCTTCCACCAGCGGGTCAAGGAGCGAGAGTCTACTGGCGGTAAATCAAGGTAGATCTCACTCGCCAGACAAGTTTCTGGCCTCTCGTATGCCTAGAACCAAAAGTGGCTTCATAGTATTGTGTTACGTGCGGCCTCGGATCATTGAGTCTAGAGCTGCTTCTGCATTCTCATAGCGTTGGTCAAAAAAAGAGATACCCCAGTAAGAGTCATGAATCGACTGCTCTATTCCGCCGGATACTTTTCTCTACACTGTTGTAACGTTGCTCTTCGCCATTCGCCTCCACCGTGTCGCCAGGATAAGTCTTCCGTCTCCTCGGCGCAATCACTCCATGATTCCTTGGGCGCTTGGGAGCGGAATGGCCTTGTAGAGGAGAATGAGAGCCGAGTGCGACTCACCACCCCCGGCAAGGGCTTCGACCTTGTCCACCGTCACTTCGGTCACCTTGTCGTCGTTGAACCACCACCACTTGCCGTCTTCCTCCCCCTTCTTGCCCGTCTTGGGATCAACGGGCGCCGACTTCTTGACGTAGGCCGTGTAATGGCCACTGTCAGCGCTGGCGCCCTGATGCGTCACGACACCCCGAAGTTCGTACAGCCCAGACTGGTTTGCACCATCATCGCGGCGCAAAGCCGGGTCGATCATGGCGTTGAGTTCCTTCTTGGCCGCCAGCACTTGCGCGTCCTTTTCGGCGTCAATCTCTGCATCCGTCTTGAACGTCTCTTCCATGACCGTGTCTCCGTCTGATGGCTTCTTGTCCTTCTTCTCGGCTTCAGCCTTCTCCTTGGCCTTCTTTTCCGACTCCGTGGGAAGACCAGCACCGCCGGGAGTATCGGCCATGTCCTCCTCCGGGTTCTTCTTACGACGCTTGCGAGCACGCTCAATGTCTTCCTCGTCTTTTCGGATCTCGCGCACCTTGTCTCGTACGGGAATGAGGGCCTTCTTCAGCTCATCGGAACAAAACTCGACAATGTCGAGCTCTTGCGGGAATGAGACCTTACGCATGATCTTGGCCTTTTTTTGTGTTTCTCGCTTCCAGAAGAAGCGCACAAAGTGAACCGTCAGATACTTCGGTGCGCGGGAAATCTTTGACTTCTTGGTATACACGGCATCGCGGCCGAGAACCTCCGACTTCTTCTCCAGCTTCTCGCTCAGGGCAGCGAGCATACCGTCGCGGAGGTGATTTGTGGTACCGTCAATGTGGCAGTTGAGCTTGTAGAATTGATCAGTGGAGACGATTGACTTTTCACCACCATTGCGCGCCTCTTCCTCGTCGCATTCCATCGAGGACGAAAACTCGCCAGACATGTACTTATCCACAAAGGACATCTCGGGGGCATCTGCCGATTCTTTGACCTTGACCTTTTGGCTCAGCTGCTGAACGATCTGAGACCAAGCCTCCTCTGCGTCCTGCTGGGCATAGCCGTTGTTGGATTTGGCCTTTTCAGCAAACTGGGGAAATACGACTCGAAGGGCGGTCAGGAAGTTCATGGGTGGGAAAGCCTCTTGCGTCTTGCCCATCTTGGCGTACAAGCTAGATAGCTGGGCCGCCAAGTCCATCTGCGACATGCCTGGCATGAGTCCGGAGGAGTTTGGCGAATAGGTCGTCAAGGCCGTCTGGAGCTCCGGGATGGAGCGCAGCGTCTGTAGGGTCGAGTTGAGATAGCAGGTGTTTCCAAGGTTGACCAGCCCCGCAGGTGTGGCGCCAACTTGCTGAGCTTGTTCCGCCTCGGTCATGTCCTCGACAAACTTGATTTGCTCCTTGGGACGCGTAAGTTGCGATGGCGCGGAGCTCGAAGTGCCCATCATCATGATGTTCTGGCCTTCCTTGAGACCAAGCTTGCCCATGTCGGCGTCATCCTTGAGCTGTCCACCTTTGATCAGGATCTTTTGCCGCTCCGGCTCGACATTTGTGAGGCTGAAAAGCTGGAGCTTAAAGTCTTCCCCGGTCGAGCTCGGATCTACCTCGACATCGTATTTTTTGCCTTGGTGCTTGACGACGACTGCGGAGAGAAACCTGGTCAGACATGAAAAGGCGGGATGGCAATGGGGAGAGCAATGGACCTACCGTTGATTGTCGCCATGATGAATGTTCAGACGCGGGAGGGGGGC
This sequence comes from Hirsutella minnesotensis 3608, assembly GCA_000956045.1. NCBI lineage: Eukaryota > Fungi > Ascomycota > Sordariomycetes > Hypocreales > Ophiocordycipitaceae > Hirsutella > Hirsutella minnesotensis. Next base: position 67,247 of record KQ030622.1, read on the forward strand.
GCCGTAAGCGAAAAGTATGTGAAAGCGCCTGGCACCAAAAATGCAGCTCTCGAGTAGCAGACCAGCTGGCGTCGAGGGTTGAAAGAGGGGACGGAGCAAGTTGTTGACGGAGGATGAAAGATGGGGGAGAGCCAAGGTGGCAGAAGTCGGAGCTGCGTCACCGCGCTGCTACCTGAGGCTACCAAAGTCCAGGACCGTATGGCTTGTGAGATGTGGCGCAAGCATCGAGGCGTGGCGCGGCATAACCCCGCACTAGCCGCTGGCCTGCGAAGTTGAAGCTATCCGTAAAAGAGCTTTCCCCTCTTTACGAAGTACCGCCTAGCATCCTAGTAGGAAGTTACCGACGTATTGCTAAGCTTAGCGCAGTACAAGAGTAGCGCGAAGTGCGCAAAGAAGAACAACAAGGGGTAGTAGTTCTAGCTTATGCCGACATGAATACATTCCAAGCTGCCATTACCGGGGAACTAACTCCGTCGGGCCCGTTGACGACTGTTCAGGACGATAACGCACAGCCTCCCGTCAAAGCCGTAGGTGGAAACCGCAGTTTGCACCGGCTAAATTAGAAGCTCATCATCATTTAGTAGGCAGTCTGCCAAATATGCGTCAATATCCGCCTCGTCTTGAGTGGGCCGCCCGAAATCGGCGGGCGCACGCTTTAGATCTGGCATGGAGGTTTTGCAGGACCAGTCAAGATGCTACCGACACTACAAGCTGGTCATATCGGCCTTGCGCTTAGACGTCAACCAAGGGGCCGACGCGATATCCGTTGTCGCCCGCCAAATTGAGCGCCTGCACATACACAAGAGTCCATTGAACATGGCCACGGTCATTACTTGCACAATGCTCCCCGGATCTATCGTGGCCAAACCATCCGTCTGCTCACTTTATCTCATCGAGACCCCAATTGGGTCCCAGGAGTCAAGCACCGGCAGACTGCTCGACCCGCAATGGATAGATAGACGTCTCCCTGGCGCCTGGAAGTCTGCCTGTGACGGTCTTCATGATGGCTGGTGCAAAGAGTTTCCTCGTGGCGCTCTGTCGTCCATCCGTCCCAGTTGGCTTGTCGACGTGACGACGTCCAACGCAAATGTCTCGTTGCAGCCCCACAGGATTGCCGCTATGTGGCCATAAGCTACGTATGGGGTGCTCAGACGACCTTGAACACGACTCAAAGCAATATCACTCAGCTTCAGAAAGCGGGATCCCTATCCGAGAGCCTGCCCACACCAATTGCAAGGACAATTCGGGACGCTATGGCTATAGTCGAGCTCCTGTCGGAGAGATATCTAGTGGATATCGCAGGGGCTTTTGGGTGCGTGATCGGCGGATGA
>KQ030623.1:0-20613 GCA_000956045.1 Hirsutella minnesotensis 3608
AGGCGCCGTTTGGGGTGTCCACACGCACTACTTGCACTATTAGGAGCCCTGAATTTCCATGGTTCATGATCCTGCATGAATTCGTAGCCTCGATCTTTAACACATGGGGCGCGTGCGATAGGGTGAAGGAGTGCCGCGCAGGTTGATCTGTGCTGGGGTTATCTCGCCAGGCAGGCAGTTCCTCATCAAGTCTCGTCGTGAGGCAAGAGAGACTCGGGCAGGGCGTTTCCTGCACCATAGCGTCACTCGCTGTGGCCGGTGTGCTAGGCCATCTGCTCAGGTTGTGTCGGCGTAGCAGTGGATGCTGAAACGTCGATAGTTACAAGTACTTCTTTGACCCATGGTATCGTTGGTAATATCATGTCACTCATCAGTGTCGTCCGCCGAACTCGTGTCTCTGCGCAAAGATTTCTAGAGTTCTGCGCAGACCAAGATTTTGCGCACGGCTTTTGCGCACCACGTTTACGTCATCAAAGCTCCACCTAAACGCATCACCCTGCAGGAGCGCTGCACCTGATTTCTCTGTCGACCATCCGAAACTCAGCATTTGAGGCCGCCAAACCTTGGGAAGCATCAGAAGAGTATTTCTAATTCCCAAGTATCGAAACGGTAAGCACAGGGGTGCCTTGAGCGTGGAGCTGACGTTCAAGTGCCGTTCACTGGTGCTGCATCGAATACCGAAGACCTCTCTCCGTCTGAGGCTATTCGCGAACCTCATCACATGAAAAGGTCATCCAAATGGCAAGTCTATCCACCCATATCCTTTGAAATGCATCTAACACGAGACGTAGGATTCAAGCCAGGATCCAAGAAAGGATCCAAGTCAGGATCTTGTTGAATCAATATTTAGTAGTGCCACGAAAGTCGGCGTTGGAGTCTACATGAATAAAGAGTTCATGCTGTGGAAAAACTGTACCGCGTACTATAAAACGACTGCAAATGAGGATTGGAAGGAAATGAGGAAAACTGGGCAGTGGATGTTGCCAGGAGGTTGTTCGGTCTATTTGACTGGGGGAGAAATTAGAGAGAAGATTTGACCGATAGTAGGTACTAGATCAAGCCCGCCAAAGCTGCTGGTACAACAAGGCTAGGTTTTCTGCATCAACGACGAAGCTGAGCCGGCTCGGATGGTCAACTCCCCCCCAGATCTCCATTGATAAACACTGCGATAACATAGCACCCATCGAGAGTTCGTTTATACGGCGCGGGCTATGTCGAAATGCTTCCCCAACCATTTGCCCGAACAAACTGTCCAAGGCCACGGCTGAGCCCCCTCTCAGTGTGATGCTGCCGTTGATATCCATGGTTGCACCCTTCTCAGATACGGCACGTCGTCTTCCGTTTTCCTGTCGAATATGGACGTCAAAAACCTCCTTAGCGACATACTGCACCTCGTTTGCGGATATATCGAAAACGAACTGACAGTTGGTCGGATCTAGTGGAAAGGATAGCATAACAGAAGCCTCATCGGCCCTCTTGGTGATGGCAGTGCACATGTAATGCGGGAAGACAAAGGGAAGATTCTTGGCTTTCGGCCAGGCATGTTGATATCTAGAGTCGATATCGAAGGCCATCCATTCTTGAGTGTTATTTTGGCTTGCGAGTGCTATGTCCGGCTCGACACGTCCTGTGCCTGAATGAGCTCCTGTGCCTGAATGAGCTTCCGAGTTCTCATCTTCCTGCGATATAACTTCCGCATTCATGAATTGCGAATGGCAGGGTTCGGTCGAGGACGGCTCCTGGGACAGACTTTGCCGTCCGCAATCACGACGTGATCGTTGCGTATGACGCGGATCTGGATCGGAAGATGAGGCCTCCAGTGGTGGGGGTAAATCGACGTTGTTCAATCTAAGCAGTTCTGAAATGTAAGTCGGCGGCCAAGACAAAAGTCTAGACAACTTACTGCAGCGTTTTGCACTACGGTCGGAACGGAAGATGATGTGGTGAATGCGTCTTTTTACGGAGTCATGAGTGTTACTCCGGGATACCTCGGTAACTACGTGTCGTAGATTGGAAGGTGAAAGCTGAATTACAGAATTCTTGAGGTACCGATTACGTTCAGTAGCGAGGAAATACGCGTACCAGACCCCGAATCCAGCGTCCAGAAAGGCGCGCGAAGTGCGGTCTGATAGAGAAAGTGCCTCTAGAGCTCTGTCAAACCCCGGCGGTGCTTTGTCCGTGGTTTGTTCTTCGGTGAGACACTGTCGAAGGGCTTCGATGACCGTGCCGGTGAGATTCGTGCCATCATCGGCATCTTGGAGATTCGCGTCGATTGACGGCTGACTCATGATTGTTTTAACAGCGCGAGCAAGGCTTGGAGCGAGGACCTGTGCGCAAGACGCGCGGACTGCGCAACGCCTAGCTTTAACTAGAAAGCATGAGCAGGAAATATCGCGCAGATGTTAGTAATTTGCTCGCTCCAACCCCGCATGCTAAGTACCACCTTCCAAAACCGCTCGTGAGAGGCCGTGTCTCAACCTCCGAAAGCCCCACACTTCTTACGCTCTAAGGTTACGTCCCCAACCTCGTTGCTTTTTGGCGACTGCGCAGAAAAATTGCGCAGAACGGCAGGGACTGCGCAACCAGCTCGCGGCCACCTGCGTGTCCTAAAATGCAACGCGTGAGATCACTGTCTCTAGTAGTAGTAGAGCGGGGTTATGAACGGTCCCTGGAGTACTTGGTGTATGAGGATTGTATGGGCACTGAACTATCACAACGGCGCACGCCATCTCTTTGCGGCCTGCCTCCCCTAGTCTTGACTTTTGAGCATCCAACACTTGGACCACGAATGGTACGCGGGGCTTGAGTCGGTCGGCGCGTGAGCTCACTTTGACCTCATTTCACCTCAAAAGCGAGGCGAAGTTGCATTCGTAGCATCCTCCTGCATTCACATCTTCTACAGATCAAGGGGGTTTCTGAGAATGAACTGGAGGACCATGAGCTGAATTAAGTTCTGTATAATTTGCATTACGCCTTTCGGTTGTTCCAGTGAGCTGGTGCGATCAGTAGGAGTGGATAGCCGCAATACTCCCACCAGCCGCGTTCCCGCCAGGCCATTCCAAGAAGGTGTGCACTCTGTGTATACGCTGGACATAGTATGTCCGACGGCACAATATTGCTGCATAGTGGCAAGATTGCAGCTCAAGGATGTCTCGGGCCACCAACTCGAGTTCAGGTTCAGCCGTAAGTGCAAGTCCAGCAGACGTCCATGGCCCTTGTCACATATATGATATAGCACACAGTTCCCATACCTTGTGGAAGAAGGATCTCACATCGAATGAATCTGAAGCAGCTACATGACTCTCCAACGCCCCCTTAGAGGTCTCTATCTTCTATACACGCAGCTATAAGAGTAGCAGTTTACTTTCACTACAATAGAGAATACAAGAATATCCAGTCCTCTGAGTCTCCACCTATCTTTACATCCGTTGTGTGTGATGTATGATATCCCTCGTTGAGACTCCATTGAATTCGCCAATCTTGCACCTTTTCTCCTTGATGATAAATATCAATAACAACCGGTGCGTTGCAACTTCTACTACCAGCCTGTTGGCAAGTAAATGCGACTTATTGGGCAAGGTCCCTTACTACTTTACCTTCTCGAGAACCTAGAAGCTACATAGATCACAGAGTGTCATATACAGTATCAGATCACATCGAAGCACGTATCAAAAAAGCCTCTTGCTGCTGCAAATGTGTGATTTGGTTTGCTTCTTTAGACAGATGCTGACTGTAACGGGCAAGCCGCTTCAACGGCGGCTGTGCCGCCTAGCTTCTAGAACCTTCCGTCGACTCGAAGCTATAAAATTTTGTTATGTTCTTATATAGTAGATTTTCTTTCTTTCTTTCTTCTCTATCTTGATAGTAAACAGCATAGGGACTAGTTAGTTGAATCAACTCACTAGAGGCCTTTCACACTGACCCTCTATATGCTGCACCTTAACCCCCTTGAAAACCTCTCTCCCTCTTCTATGCTCGCAATTACAAGAGTAGACAGTAAAGGTTACGATGGCGCAACAAAGCGAGGGAGGAGTCGTCAAAGAGTCGACTAGCAACCCAAGAGATTCGCTCACAGCGAAAAGAAGCATTGAAAGGGCGAATGGCTTGACTCTCTCGCGAGAGGTAAGTCGAAAACGACCGACAAGCCCCTAATGTTGTACGTATTCACGTAGTTATACCCTGCTCAGGAGCAGTCCACGTGAAGAGTTTACTTTACATCGGCCTGTGCCTCGGCATTTACTAGACAGGAAGGTTTGCGACCAATCGAAAGTGATCGAAAGCGCATATTTAGGGCTTGTGAAAGTCAGCCGTGACTGGGCATGGCTGTTTCCCAGGCTCGTATCTCATGCATGCAATGCGCCACCCTAGCAAAACGATACGGAAGTACACGTTAGTATAAGAAGCTGGCTCGGCCTTTCAGGTCAGTTCAAAGCTACTGGCAGTCACGGTCTTCCTTTTCACAAATCACCTTCTTATACCTAGTTAAGTGATTCTCGACGTACTAGCCAACACTTTTTCGTGCTTGAGAGGAAGACTTCGAATGCCAAATGACCTTTTTACCTTTTAATTATGCAGGGCTCAAAAGATCTTCATCTGGTTCACGAAAGCCATGCTTTGTCTGGTCAGTATTTCCGAAATTCTCTTGGAAGGCTCTCTGCTGAAAGCGCAGATTTCGTGCTATTGGATCCGTCCCTCTCGTTCTACGATGGCTTCTACTATCCGGAGGCGATTGCAGAGCCGCTGGACCTGGATAATCGCGACCTCTCCACCACCCCAAACAGTCCTACGCGGTACGAAAATCCAGTCTGGCCTTCTCAGGCAGCATCACTCCCGGCTTTCGGCGAAATTGGTAAAAATCACACCCCAAAACAGGAGAGCCATGATAAAAGGAAGAGCAAGAGAAAATCGGATGAGGAACATAAAAGCCCAACCTCAAAAGGATTCTCCTCAGCGGAAGCACTTCATACCCCTGAGACTCCTCGCAAGCTGTCTGGCTGGAAGTTCCAAAGCGAGGGTATCAGTGGAACGGGGCGCAGAAGGAAAAGAGCCAGAAACCTCAGCAAGAGTCTTGCGGAGCATGAGAATAGTTCCATTCTACGATCAAGTCCCAGAAATAGAGGCAAAGTGTGCGAGCAAAATGGATTTTTTGCAGGTTGTCGGAGATCGGCCAGAATCCGAGATTTACATCGTTCAAAGCTAGAACGGGCGAGGTAGCCTGCAAACCATTCTTCACACACGCCTCATGAGCCAAATAATCAATCGAATGCCATCATATGAATCTATAGACCTTGCCCGTGAGTCCCATGATTTGCGCCGTCCATTTCAAGAGCTGTCCCAAACGTTCATCAATGTAACTAAAAGGAGTAGTCTCCTGACTGAGGAAAGCTCGCTGTCAAAGGATACCAACTTATGCTCTAAGCTTGCTTGGCGGCCGCCTTCTCCGGGTCAATGCTCTGGTTTTTGGGCAGTGAAGGCGACAACGCGTAAAGTTGCCATATTAGAGTTGTTGTCCAGCTCTCGGCGAACAAAGGCGTTGAACACCTCGACTTCTTCCTTCGACCGACCCAGTATGTCCCGAAAAGCCTTGGCGGTAAGCCCATGTAGGCCCTTCTTGAAGCTAGAGGCCATCAGATCTCCGATCTCCTTGTCGTGCTGGTCTTCAGGCCATTTGCCCAATGGAAATTCGAACATTCTCTCCGAGATCTCTGTGAAGCCAGCTTCCTCCGCGCAAACTCGAAAGCTCGAGACGGGGTCCAGCGGTCGACCGATTTGGGAATGAGCATGTACCAGATCGCGCATCAAGTCCGTGAGGATAGATGTATGTGCCGGAACCATGATATCTGCGACCGTGGCACCATTCGTACTCGAGATCGGCGCTCGCCAAGGACACATGTTCTTCCAATGGCTGTTCATTGTATCCGGAATCCGCCGAGCCCGACTCGCTCATGTTCTTGGCGCGTTTTTGGAAGTTGCCAATACGTTACGTCTTTTAATACGAATAGTTGGAAGGGAGGGCACAGCGGAAGAAGACTTTCTGCGTAACTCAATGCTGATTCTTGGGGCAAAGACCTAATATTTGTCGGGAATGGTGTGACATATGTATTTAATAGCAGAGGTATAGATCGGTCAAATCGTCACATCTTTCCAGTTGCTCTGCATCGACGAGGCCATCGTCCCCTGTAAGGTCTGCTCTCGCGCCCGCGTCTGACTTCCGATCGGTGTCCCAGAGCATCCTTCAAGTGTAGTCGCATCGCTTTGGGTAAGTATATGCCCTCGGCCACAAGCCTGGCGTGCATGAAAAATGTTAACTCAACCAAGGAACGAACGAGGCGTAAACTGGAAGGATGTTTGTAGCTACCAATCACTAGTCCTGCACCCTTCTCCACGACATAGCATCATGCTGTTGGTCATACTCCTCTGCAGAATTGATGCATGGGGCAGAGCTGGCACAGGTCAATGGGGCTCAAGGATAAATGGACGCCCCGGCGCCTACATATCAGTCGCCCTGGACCAGCCGCTACAGCTAGCTGTGTACGCCTTTGTCTCGTTCGCTGCTGTCTCTTTTTTATGACAAATGGCCAGTAAGTAAGGCCGATGTCGAAGAGACAGCGGTGCCGCCGAATGGCCGGATCAAATGCTAAGTCTTATTGGAAGCCACTGCCGCACGATCCCGGTAAGGCGGTCCCCGTAGCAATATGGTTCGGCCCAATCGTTTCCCTCATGATAATGCCAGGTGCTCCGTTGATCGTTCGGTACCACCCACTACAGACAGACGCATCTCCATCTCTCTATCTGTCCGTTTCCTCTGGTGCTCTCTTATCATATTGTCTAGAGGTAATGCTGGCACGAATATAATCGCCAGACAAAGTCCGCACTGACCTCCAAACTGATATCTGACCCTACCAGTCACAGAATATACCAGAAGCACAGGTGATGCTAGAAGCACAAGTCCGCTCACTGCTCCGAGCCACGGCATCCCTTGATTTGAGGTTGGCTGCTTCGGCTGAGGCAGATGAGAGCGCCGGTCAAAACGACGAAAACACTGTGTCTTCCTCCATATCGCCATAACCGTAATGACTGTAGCCAGGTGAGACACCATCGGAGCAGCCCACCAGTATTCGACGCCAGCTAGCCCAATAAGCCAGACGGTCGCCCCAATGAAGGGAAGGTGAAGGACCAATATAAGTCCAAAGATGATGATTCTCGCCTTAATGGATGGGTCAGGCTCGACGGCGCGAGAAAAATAAGCGTGAACTAGGGGATCGACGACTTGAATAAGCTGTATACAATGAGTATATCGAGGACATAGCTAGACGGGCTGAATGAAATATGAGTACCTCGATGATGTCCACGCATAAGATAGTGGCTCCTTTCCAGGCTGTGAAAAAAGGGTATGCAAGGACGCTCGGCAGGATTGCATTTCTCGCACTGCCGAACAAAGCGGCAAAAATTAGTCCGATTCCCAAAAAAAGAGAGGCAGTAGAAATTAACGCCCAGGTTCGCCTACGCGAAGGTTCTCGTAGCTTGACTCTGATCATCCAGCACAGGTAAGGCGCCAGAAAGATTGTTGTCATGGTAAACACGATAACGGCCTCTGTAATCTCCTTGGTGGTAATCTCAGCACTCATCTCGACACAAGGCAACTTTGAAGGGTGGATAGTATGGGATTGGGAGTTGAAGTACGAGCACTAGATTCGCCTGGAACAAGAGACGCGCTTGAATACACGCTCAAGGTATACCGCAGAATGTTGGTACATAGTGACGCTCAGGTAAGCAAACCTACAGCACATTCTCTAGTCGCTTTATAAACGGAACGACGTACATAGAGTGAGATGGTGATGAGGTTCTTGTGCATAGCAAGGTTACATCACCATTACCTCGAGGTCGTACTACATTTTATATGATTAACTGCATGTATTAGGCGTGTGAGCTTCCTCCACGGTTACACGGCTCCTGTCAGGGTAGGGTGGGCGGAGCGGTATGTTTTCAACTGGCTGGTCAATGTGGTTGGCCCCCGGCTACGAGGCCGACTAGTATCTCGGCATCACTGGCTGTGCAATCAACCTGGCTCATGCATCTTGACCTGCATACGTCTAAGTCCGACTTGAATAGGAGGATTGGATTGCCATGGGATGGCGCAGAGGGTAACTGGCCTGAGTTTATAGTGAAAATGAACGTGTCCATGAACCTTGAGAGCAGGCCGGATTGTCAGTTCAGAGAAGTAACACAGGACGAACAACGAAGATGGGAAATATATAAGTACTAATGTGGCGATTCCTCTGGCTCATTCGTCTCCCCGAGAACCATCTCCATTGCCCTTTCTAATAGTGCTCTGCCCATATCACTGTCCAAGCCATCAACTGAAAACCATCCCTGACCTTCCATGAAAACGGCGCTCGCACCGCAAGTCGCTAGCTTGATAATTCGTATGGTTTCTTCCTGCCATGTTCTGCGTATACTTGTTTCCAATTCGGTGGTGATGCTCTCAAAAACCGGAATGTTCACACCCACAGCCAACCTGAAAGGTCCCCAAAAGCTTCTATTCTCGGTGAGCTTCCGACACTCCCAGTAATGGAACAGAGATGATTTATCCCGAAGTCCATGGAACTTGCTGCGAAATGTTTTGTCTTGCATACACCTCTTGCAACTTGCGGTGATGATCTGAAAGGGTTGGTCTCCAAGCGGGCATGGCTCGTCATGGCTGCACCTCTTCTGGTCAACATCATTGAGGTGACCGCACCTAATCGAGAATGGGGTGATAAGATGCGATACCATCGTCTTATTGCAGATATCTTGAGTTTCTTGAGTCGCAGAAGACTTGAAATGGTGAAGACGTTATCGCCACTCGATGCCATATATACTAGAAACCCAGATGCGCAGACACCTACACACTCTCGAGGCCTCCAATGCGAAGGAAAGCCAATAAGATTTCACCTGAAATCTGTGGCGGGTCTCAAGGCCTCACTACTACGCTATATGGTTGGTCATAGCACCTGCATTTTGTGCGGAGCAAGTAAGCCCTGCACAACAGGATCGATTAAGCCTGCCGTAAGGCTGTGTCCATATATGCATCGTTTGAGAAACCCTGCTCTGTAGCTGCCACCATCTCTGATCCCGACGCATCAACTAAAAGCTACCGCAGGAGTTGAAGTATCAGGGAGGCGTTTTGACAGGGCCAGGGCCGCGCATCCGTGTTCCCGGACTGGTTCTGGTAGGGAACATGCCCTTCTGACCCTTGTGAGTTGGATCACAGCTGCATGGCCCTCTACCGCTGCTGCTAGCTGATTGCGCTTCCTCATTTTGTCTTGACCGCCCGCGAACCATCCTCGGTTCCTCCGCTCTGCATCCCTAAACCTCGTTATGTCAGTGATAGCCCTGCCACTGCCTCCAAGTCTTCGGCATTCTATCAGTAGCTGAAGCGCGGTCTGTTGTCGTGTGAAACTGTTGTCCGCACCTGCGAACTGGAAGGGATGAGACAACGATCTATTGATGCCTGCCTATCTAGCTACAGATGTAATGATGATCCGAGTCTATATAGACTCAGGCAATGGAGTCGCCGTATCCATGGAACCTTCTAGATCCGGCTGGAGTCCCCCAACAGAAACCTTTCGTCCCGTATCCCTAGCTCCGAGTAGACGAGTACAGTAGACGAGGAGACGAGTAGACACCGAGCGTAACTATCAGCTCTGACTGGTACATCGACGACCGGACGGCCAGACCACTTGTACCCGTTGGCTCCACCTTTCACAAGGGCCAGCTAAGTTTAAGTGCGGAGCGCTTAGTTGACCCTTGCGAAAGGTGGAGCTAACGGGTATCATTTTAGGAAGGCGATGGAGCGAACGGCTTGATTGTCGGATACAGCTGTCGGCACTTTCCAAAGATTCAGTGCGAACGAATTCTCGATTCAGGTTTTTGACGCTAGGCCTGATATTGATCGAACTCAATTGAAGAATGGGGCTCAATCAAAATCGAGACTAGCGTTAGCTTACTGGGTCAGCTTTCTATGACTCCTCCGCGTTCCCCTCATTTACAAGCTTCGCGTCTTACACAAACTCGCCATGTCCCCCACTGTTGCAGAAGTCCAGCATTTTCTTGAAGGCTTTCCTTCAGAAAAGTCTTTCCAGACCTTACTTGATGAGGAGCCTGCCGCACGCCACTTTTTCACAGGCTTGTTTCCAGCCTCAGCTAGAATAAGCGGTGTCAAGCATCCGGAACGAAGGGGTCCTTCACGCCAGATTCCCCATTTATCGACACTGAAGCCAGTCGAACTAGAAAGCTGCGTCGATGCTCGAGTGGAAGCTTGGAATGAGCGGCCTTGGGAGTTTTGGAGCTGCGAAGATTCCTCGAAAACGCCCTCCTCTCGCCCCGAAGGTGCAGAGGCTTTTCGCATTGCTTTCGACGTATCTCAGTCTTTAGAGAAAGCAGCCCGAGTCAACCCGTTACGCCAAGTATTTTTCGCTGTACTATTCGCCAAATTAGCAGAACGTCTTCAATGTGTCACGGCTTCGGATCGCACAGCCAAACGAATGAAGGAGTTCATCTCTCCTAATCTGGATTGGAGTTGCGATCAAACCAAGCATTGCAAAATGCTAATCCGCACTGGTCATCAATGTCAACGAACTCTTTGCGAATTAATGCGTTTGGAACAAAACCGGGGAGATGAGGGTGAGCCAGGAATAGATGGCCTTGACTATGGTCCTCTATTCTTCCCGGAACGTCAGCAGTAAGTCACAGCAGGCCGGCATATATGAAGTAACATCCGGCTCAGGCTCATAGTGCTGCAGGCTTAAAGCAAAGTACAACAATGCAGATCAGATGAAACGGGCAATGTCAATCCTTCATAAGCGAAATATATGTGGCCAATCGCGCTGTATGGGAACCAGCAGGCTGGCACAGAAGCTCCTGAGTCACATGTTTTCCTGCATCAAGTGGCAGCCTCCGAAAGAAGGGAACACTGAAGCTCAATATTCGACACAGGGTTATCGAAAAAGGGCCTGGGAAACGGATAAGTTGAGTCGAAAGGCCTACTGTACCCGCAAGAGACGAAAGCTGGTCTTGGATGAATCCGCGAAAGAAACAAATCATGGCAATGGATCTGCAGGTCACGGAGAGCATTCGAATCCGCCCCTAGGTGGGCTTGGGGGTTTAGCCAACGCGGACTCTTGCACTTCGACGATGCCTTCTCTTGGGCAAGCCAACGAGCAATACAGAACCGCTGCCTTACTTGACAATCCTGGATCAACTATCCACTGTGATCAGGGGAACTCACCTAGCGCAAACCTCGTTCAGGACTACGGTGAGGACCTCATCGGCGCAATCTTCAACAATATCGACTACACAGTGGACATGGGAGATGCTAATGGCGTGGCCTTTGACGGTATCGACTACACTGTGGACATGGGAGGTGCTAATGGAGTAGTAATCACCCAGGATTGCAATATCAGCATGGGCAATCCCAATGGCGCAGTCGGTAGTATCAGTATAGGCTCGGGACTTCCTGCGATACTATGATCACCTCTTTTTACTAAAACAGGGGCGACTCCGATCATTGGCGTTTCTTATACAGAGCGAGAACATAAATCACGACCTCAGCTTCCAGCGTTATCCGTGTTTCCTCCGTCACGTAGTGCATGGTGCCATCGTGCATCGGCGTCTCATTAATCGTCGCAGGAGAGCTTCCTGATAGTGGAATGATGATCCCTGGCGATTTAGTGCCTCGCGGAGGTCGCAAAGTTGCTTGGCACGGGCCAGTGATTTTAAAGACGTTGGCTCGGCGATCGTGGATCTGGTCCTTGTCAGTCCGAACACCTACCCAGAGAGGTATAACTTACATCATCTATCACCTGATAGAGACTTCTCCGTAAGAGCCGAATTTTTTCGTGCCTTTCCTCGTGTTTGCATTGTCGAATATGGTCGTCTTGAAGACCGTTATTATCGGGAGATGGTGCCCAGTTTTCGTCATCTTTGATATGAGACACCCATTCCGCCAAAGTATTGACGTCTGTTACGGTTGCTCCATCAAGTGACACTGAGGTCGAACAGGCCATGGGAATTGGTGATAAGTGCTCAAGCCAGGTATCGCAGACAGGTGAGATGCGAGATATCGCAGTATGGGATGCGTTGATATTTTCGTCGGGAACGAAGGGCTCTGGATGGCGGGGGCGGGGTCATTGTAGTCACGTGAGCAACTCATCAGAAGCCAACCTTCAGGTTACACGAGTACTGCGGGGTTATAGATCCCTCGACCTCTCCTCTGGACCTTGCTTGAGCGCAAGAGGGGTCCGGAATTGAACCCCTCGAACGCGCAATCGCCTTCAGCAAAGTCCGGCCTCTAAGGTTGGTTACTTTATGATGGATAACGCATCCAATATGAACACAATGATCGACAAAGTCAGCGACGACTTGGAACGTGAGTTCGACGTTTGCTACGATCCTCTCCAGCATCGACTTCGCTGTTTCGGCCACATCATCAATCCGGCGGTAATGGAATTTCTCATTGGCGAGCGTCCGCGAACGATCCAGTCATACCACTACCCATACAAGGCGAGATCGAACAGTGCAGGACGAAAGGTGCGATAGGAAACGTACATAGTATCGTCGTCTTCTTCACATGGACCCCTCAGCGACTCGGAAGATTCACAGATTTGAGCGATGGTCTGCGTCTTCGGCGGGATAACGAAACCCTTTGGAACTCGTGGTACAACATGGTCGAATGGGTTCTCAAACCAAAAACCCGTCACGTGTCACACTAAAAATGTAAATTGCAGTGTGCACTGCAGTACAGTTCGCCGCTGACGAACGGACGGGACAGTTAGTTTAGCCATCAGGGCTGCACTGCCAGTTCAGTGCGCCTGGGCCAAGTGCACTGGCAGATTGGTTTGGTGGAGGCACATGCATTGAAGGAGCCGTTTGGGGTCTTCACACGCACTACTTGCACTTTTAGGAGACCTACAAGAAAGCAGGCCCTGGGCTACAAGAACGGGCATCCAAATCTGTTGGAGGACTCCAGCCGGATCTAGAAGGTTCCACGGATACGGCAACTCCATCGCCTGAGTCTATATAGACTCGGCTCATCATCACATCTGTAGTTGAATTGGCAAGCATCGTTAGATAGTTGTCTCATCCTTTCCAGTCCGTAGGCGCGGACAACAAAATCTAGTGCGTATGACCTGTTGTCCTGCAAACCTCCGCTTGATATTCCATGTTCAGCTCAAGGAAGTATTCGCCGCGTAGTTCTTACCTCCACCATATCCGCTCCAATGCCTAAAAATACGGTGTTAGAGTTAGAGGGTATATCCTGTTCTGGCCCCAGGGGCGTCAGCCGAGTATTGTCCAGGGATTACAGCCAATTCGAAGCGCCGTAGCAAGAGGCACGCCTACTCTCAGGCAAATAATAAAACGATAGATGTATCATGAAAACTCGTTTTGCGCACGGCTACATTGCTTGTCCGAATGATTCAGTGAGCGGTAAGTATCCTGACGTCATGACCGTCTTGTAGAGCAATAGGCTGACTGCCGCTCTCGGACGCTGGAGGGCGTGGCGTCCGGCTGGGTTCCTTCTTGGGACTTGCTCGGGTATCTACTGTCTAGGCAATTTAGGCCGCAGGAACGGCCCATGGAAGAGTGGAACATCATTTCTGGTCTGCCCCAGATTGATAATGACGAGGCGTAACCTAGCAACAGTAAGCCCAGTCGAATTTATCCCTCGGGGAATTTTTCCAGCGCTCACAAGGTTTTTACTTTTCGCTCGCTGATCACGGTATAATCCAGGCTTAGCCGTGCTTTACCCCACTTCAGATGCTGCGAGACCCAAATTAAATGGAGCGTAGCACGGGTATCCAACCGGTCTTCTGCGCCATATGTAGACTGAAGACTGGTGCAAGATGTGTACTTTCAAGTGTCGCACTGCGATGAGTTAATAATGAGCGACCAAAAGGTCCACTTCAAGTCATTAATAGCAGGCAAGAGCTGAAGTCAGAATTGCTATGTGAAGGCACATCCATGCTTGCTCTTAGCATGATTGGTTGCATCGTGATACTAGCTTAAGCACGTTAACGAATTGATTGCATATAAAAGGCTCCCGAGAGGCACTTGAAGAATAGGTTCATAGCTTCCAAGTCATGATCCTCAAAACCCAATCACTCTCCGCGGACAAGTTCTCAACAAACATCTCAAATCATCTCGGTATACTGCTCGACCCCTGGTTAATTACACTTACTGACATGACAGATCAGATATGTGCGAATACGATCTGTCACCATCCATCATGTTGTGCGCCCATCAGGTCGACGGCCCCCTCAAACTCAGACCTTGTGGACAGAATCCGTGTAAGACAGGCGGGACACCGAAGATCAATCGGCTTGGAAGCACGAGGAAGCGGGATCCATGCGACGATTGCATCGCGGCTAAAAAATGGGTCAAAGCTAGTGGCCAATGGAAGAAGGCCTAAGTGCGCTAAAATAGGGGGAGACAGAAGTCCGGACTATTTATATTCCTTCGAAGCACTCTTCTTGTGTTTGAATTGATGCTCGTTCTCTCCATTCTCCCCATTCTCCCCATTCATCCATAACATGGCTGGCCTAGGCTGGACGTTTAAAGACCTTATTGAGTGGCTGGAACAAATACCAGACTCTCCAAATCCCCCAAACTCAGCTATCGAACAGCTTCTGAGGACATGTCCTGGGTCATACATCTTCGGCATCGGCGGTCACTCGGCTGTGCTCTGGGTCTCCCCTCACATAGCGGCAAAGGTGTCGCTTCAACCAGGCGATGAACGGCTACGTAACGAGCAGAGCATACTAAAGCTACTGGATCAATCAGATCAATCAAGAGCATTCGTCATTCAGCATTTCTTCATCGGCAGTGATATCACTTTTCTTGAACTACTCGATCACGGGACACTTCACGATCGAATGCGTGTCGAGGGACCTCGGCCGATCTTACAGTGGATGCTTCAACTATCATCAGCAGCCGCATGCCTTGAAGCTCTAGGCTATGCGCACGGAGATATAAATCCACAAAATATCCTCTTCGATAGCTTCGATCAGGTTAAACTAATCGATTTCGACCATACGCTGAAGGCGGGCGAGGCGTTAGATGTTGGATACGAACCCTATGTCCGACAATCTCGAGAGGTAACGCTTGGACTTTTCGGGACTGCTGGCCCTATCACAGAGCAATTCGCTCTAGGGGCAGTGTTTTGGTATATGACTCGAGGTTCTGAACTCTACTCTGAGCTTGATGGGCCCGACCGACTCGATCGCTTACTCGATGGTAACTTCCCAGCCATGGATCCCCAAGATCCAGTCGATAAAATAATAGGGAAATGCTTCCAAGGATCTTACGTCCGCGTGGCAGATCTTGTGCAGGATATCAGGGATGCGGGAGCGAAGTTCACAAAGAAACAGACTGTATCTTCGAGACAAAGGTCTAAGAGGACACGGCTTTGCGAGCGGTACTATAGTCAGCTCATGCCCGGAGTGGAGGATGGCAATGTATGCCTTGGGAGGTGAGAGATTGCTTTATGAGTTCAGCTGGAGTGCGATGTCAATAGACTGCAAAGATGGCCATGATTGATAGGCGCTTGGGCATTATTCAAAGATCAAAGCCGAGGGGTAAACTCGTGAGAGCCCGGGCTAGGTCGGATCGCACAGATTCATTCGCGACTCAAATACCCTGCGATACTCTCGCGAGACCGAACTGTCTCTACAGGGAACTTAGAGAGCCATGTCAAGATAGAATTGCAGGAAAAGCTGTTTCAAGAAGCTGCGCTCGGATGTCGTGAAGGATACATCACTCTCAATCACAGAATCGACGGATAATTGCTTTGCAAGCTTGACCTTCGACTTGAGGGTAGTACTCTGCTTTGTCGAGGTCGTTTCGGAGATGGTTCATCTGAGAATCGAGCGACATCATCTTTTGAAGGATCGCATTACTCTCCTCGAATGATTCGGTGTGCTCTGTGAAAGAAAGGTCAGACGTGCCTCGGTTTTGCATTCAGATGTGATCCAGACTTGCGAACATGGCCTGCTGCGGAAGAAGTAGCCTGAACTAGATAATCCTGGATTCCTGGCTGGCCGCCACTGATGGGACATCACCCCCTCTCGAAGCGATGCGTCGAAGAGGGTCTACACGCAATCCTTGACTATGTGCCAAAGCTACTTCCAGACGATCGAGGGGAGACCGGCTTCTCCTGGAGCCTTCCACGATTTGGCCGCCATCACCTTTTCCTCGATTTCTTCCAAAGTGGCGTCCGGCATGGCCACCGCTGTTCTTCTCGCATGCTCGCCTCAGGCTCGATCCTTGAGGCGACGGCGGAAAGAAAGTTCCTAAAAATTCCTCTGCTTGCTCGCAGAGTGTAAGCCAACGCTGCTGGCGATGGGAGTGACAAGATGGCAATACCCTCACGTGCAGTCGTGGAGTCCTGGCGGGTCGTTGCGCGGAACATGCGCGTAGTCACCTGACTGGATTGAATAATGGCGTTTATTGCCGTTCAGGCTGTAGTCGAGGCGCGCTGGTTTTCAGCCCATGCTTAGCGCGATGGTTCATGCAATATGTCTGTCCGGAGCCATACCGGACCAGTCGGCGCAAATCCCGAGAAGTGAGCTGCTGACAATGGATTAGACAGGTCTTAAATTTTCGCCCCAATGTTCTCTTGGCTTAAGATCGCGCAAGCATTTCAAGATCAAGGGATCGAAAAAAGTTTATTCCGGCCGTGTGGTCATATCATTGGTGAGCATCACCTGAGGAGGTGTGGGGAGCAGGGATAACCCTTCCAGACTCCGATCGACTCAAGGCGGCCAGCATCGTACCGTCGTGAAGCGCTCGATACTTGTCAAAGACGGATGCACCCTCTTTTGATCGGCTGAAAAGTGTTTCTGTAAGACTCCAGACGAAAAGATATGTAGCTACCTAAAAGTTCCGCGCTTTTTCTAGGTACAATTTGTGCTTTTTGTCTCCCACTCTTGTGGCCAACCAAGTGCGAGAGCCCTCACAAAGGTGGAGCCAAAGTACCTCCGCACGCCACCAGCAGCGGAGCGACACGCCTCACCCCACCCCACCCCCACCTCCCCATTTTCAGCGACTTGTCTCCACAAATATCAACTTTGCTCCCCGCAACGGCAGTCGATCTTCGCCTATTCAAGGCAAATCCGGAGCCCTTTAAAGGGGTATCTGCACAAAAAAACCCCGATGAAGATCCAAGGTGGGCCTTCCACTTTGTCCTAAGACGGGGCACCTACCCGTGCCACGCCCCACCTTTATTTGGAACTCGCGAGCTCGCACCACCTAAAGGTGGTGCTCACCACCAACATACCCACACCACCACAATACCCAGAATTTCGACCGTCCGACTTCAGCATCCCTACATCTCAACCAATTCGCGGTCTCGTCGCTAGCTGAAATGGAAGCACGTACACAGGCCGCTCTTAGACACATTGAAAATTTTCCTGGTGCCAAAGTCGCAACTGTGGCGCGAGAATTCGGTGTAACACGTGATCGATTGCGATGCCGTCTTCAAGGCCGACCTCCTAAAATTGGTCAGCGAGCCAGGAACACGAGGCTTTCGCAACCAGAAGAGAAGGCCCTGTGTCGCTATATCGATCGTTTGGATAATGTGAACCTTGCGGTACGCGTTGAGTTCGTTACTGACGCGGCAAACTGCATCTTGCGTGAGCGGTCTGGCCAGAGTGGCGCTCCTACCGTGGGGCTAAACTGGACTTCTCGCTTCTTGAAACGCCACGGCTACTTCAAAAAGCGCCAAAAGAAGCTTCATGCAGAGCGCCAAGTCTCTGAGGATATTACACGAGTTAACGAGTACCGGTATTTCCAGCGTCTTCAGCAGGTCGTGGAAGACAATGGTATACCTGCCGAGGACATCTGGAATATGGACGAGACTGGTTTTCGCATCGGGGTTGGCAAAGACCAGCTGATTGTGACAAAACGGAAGAGAGCTCATTATTTTGGCATTCCTGAGAATCGGGAATCTGCTACTGCGATCGAAGCTATCTCGGCGAATGGGGAGGTTGTTCCGGCATTTTTGATACTCGCTGGCCAGATGCACATGGCTTCATGGTATCAAATACCTGAGCTGGCTCCTGACACAGTTATTCGACCCACACCTACTGGTTACTCAAACGACGTGATCAGCCTGGAGTGGCTCCAGCATTTTGACAAGCACTCGGAAAAAACCTCAAGAAGCTCGAAGCGTCTTCTAATTCTCGATGGTCATGGTTCTCACCATACCAGGCAGTTCATTGAATACTGCGACAACCACGATATTATTCCCTTCGGCATGCCACCGAATCTCACGCATATACTTCAGCCGTTGGACGTTGTGGTTTTCCAGCCACTAAAGCATTATCACGCCAAGGCCTTAGATGTCATGGTTCGAGATGGCCTCATCAACATAACCAAGCTTGAGTTTCTCTCCTGCATTCAACAAGTACGATTGCAAGCTTTCAAGGAGAGTACTATACGCTCTGCATTTCGAAAGACAGGAATCTTTCCATTCAATCCACAAGTCGTACTTCAATGTTTGGAAGCTCGTCAAGCCAAGACACCCACACCTCCTCCCAATTCAGGACCACACTCTTCACCTTTCGAGACACCATTGACTCTACGACAAATAAACAAGGTAGCGGACAAATTAGAGATGGTCCTTGAAGACGATGAAAGCCTGGATCCCGACTTTTCTCACGATCTCAGTCGATTTATTCGGGGATCGCTATCTCTGGCTACTGAGCTCGTGCAGACAAAAAGGGACTTGGGACGAACCAAAATGGCGGAGCGGGTCCAAAAACAACGTAAAGCTATGAAGAATATAAAGTTACAATCAGGAGGAGTGTTATCGGTAGCCCAAGGACGGGAAATGGTGCAACAAAGGGAAGATGATCAGATTGCTAAAGCAAGGAAGGTAGTCGAAGATGCGGAGAAAAAGGCGCATAACGCGCGCAAACGATGGTTTGAGGAAGCAGCAAAAAAAGCACGGCAATGGAGGGCTTCAGGGAGGTTAGAACGAGTGGAAGTATGCGATTCTGAGCGTGGTACGCGGTGGTTGAAGCGATTCTAGGTCGGGGAGTCGAAATTCTGGGTATTGTGGTGGTGTGGGTATGTTGGTGGTGAGCACCACCTTTAGGTGGTGCGAGCTCGCGAGTTCCAAATAAAGGTGGGGCGTGGCACGGGTAGCCCTTGCAGCCGAAACATGACTGATGGCGGAACCCGGAGCACTCTTCTCGACCCTCCATGCTATTACAAAAAATGCATGGACTGCATCTCACGTATGAGGGAACTCCGAAAGGTTTACCCACCGGCCTGCAGGCACCGTGGAATCCGGGACGCCGTCACAATGGAGACCACGCTCGAAGGTTCGATTGGTCACAATTTACAATACTCGCCCGTCGTCTTGGTATGTTACAGTGACGATCGGCCTATTTATACATGGACCGCAGCACTCATGCGGTTGGGTCAGTCGTCCTCAACCAACCACCAATATAACAGAGGCTGTCGTCCTCTCCAGTCAAGGCTCCGTGAACGCGAGGGGGCACCGCACGAAGTTCGTCAAGCCGATGCCTCGATCGGACTCGAGCGTGATGCGATCTCAATCACGTCATATCACCACCACTTGCCATCGATACGAACGTATCTTCCCCCTGGCGGCCAGAGATCGGGTTCGCAGGGTTCTGCAAGACTAGGAGGCTCTAATTCGGCTAGTGCAAATATGTCGCGCTCGGCAACGACGGGCTGCTGAGCAGCTGGGCTCCAACGAAAGCACTTCGAGGGCGAAACCGAGAGGCACCAGGTGCAGCCTCTACTCGTGCCCTGGTACATGACGTATTGGCATCAAGAAGCTGCTTTCATTCCTTGTATCGCCCAAGAGGATTTCACCCTGTCCCGGCCATCGGGTTCCTGCAAGGCGAGCCGAATGTGATAATAGAGACGGAGTTGATTCTCCATTGCTCCCGAGCGAGAGAGTGCACGAATTTCGCCCACTGCAAAAATAGGTTCTGTCATCCCTGAGGGCTATAACGTGAGGGAAACAAGGGCGTTTTGAAATCGCGAAGCGCTACTGCAATACTGCATGTCTAGGGTGGTTGGATGGTGTTGCAGTCAAGAAGAAGAGTCCCAACGAATATTTGCGGCCCCACTTCCCGGTGGCCGCGATACTGTACGGCATCCATTTAGTCAGTACCCAGGAAAACAATATTGTAGTTGTTGGTTGGATGACTTCCAGCAATTGATCCTCAGAAATGATGTTGGTTCTACGTTGCATATACGAATGGGGGATAGCTAATCTGCCATCGTCAGCATTTGTCTTAGCCACATCACTGGGGCACAACCGCACGTCATTATCGGCAACGTGCTCGCATCGTGGAAGGCCCGGTAAAAGTCTCGCGCCGTCGACACCTTCCGCTCGTGCGGTACTGGTGTGCACCAAGTTTGCTCGTTGGACATCCTTTCCTTGACGGCGAATTCCTCTTCCAGGTAATGCAAGACACTGGCCAGCTCCTCCGCCTGTAGCTCCGTCCTCTTCTGCCTCGGATGGCCGCGACGAACGCGCTTCGCCAGAGGCTCCTCGCGGTCGGACTGGCCGATCCTCTTTCTCCGTTCCGCGGG